>JAZKJV010007749.1:0-237529 GCA_037367405.1 Ottelia alismoides
TCGGCTTGGGTACGGGGAGCGGGCCGCGTGGCGCGACCAGATGGCGCCACATGGCCTGCTGTGTATGGCTGGAAGAAAATATATGTGTAGAGAGAAGAGGGGGCCGAATTTGGAAAAACTCAAAACATGAAAGTTGTAGATCTCGATGAGATCTACAAGTTCCATGTTGACCAAAGACGGAGATGAGGTCAAATATGATACGTAAATACAAAGATACAAATATACATATGTAGTGTACAAAGTGGCCCAAAAACCCAACTTTCTCATACGAGCTCCAAATTGGATGAAATTAGTCTCATTTTAAAGGTCTTTTAATGTGGAGTATTCTAAGAGTGAGTAGACCTATTTTGGAGTTTGTGTGAGGGTCCTATGTGTATTTTAGTGTACAGAGGTTCTAAGGCTTTATTGATTAATTTACAAGGGGAATTTTTGGTTTTCTTCCCTGTATTATTAACTAAGGAGTACATATCATAGGGAAGAGGTTATTTTAGTAAGTGGATATTTTACAAGGGATTTTTGGCTTCTTATTTAAATGCGAATGCACTGCTAAAATGTATGTCTTATGTATGTATGCATGAATGCTATTTATGCATTATAAAGGGAAATATGCCTCTATTTACTCGGAAACAAGGCTCTATTTTTGACTTTTGAAGTGATGAATCACAGATTCATCAACCCCCTATACTTAAACCTTGCTCGTCCCGAGCAACTAAAATGAAATGCAAGAGTGAAATGATTTTTGGGTTCCATACCAAGGTCATGAACAAAAGTTGAAAATGGAGATTGACTCGACCTTTGGATTAGTTGTTTGGCGGAACCTTATTTGGACTTGAACTTAAGACCTAACAGACTTCAAGTTCCACAAGTCTTCTATTCAAGACTCCTCAATAGTCAGGTTAGAACAAATCCTCAAACGCAAATTTCTGATGACTATGATTCTTACTTGTACGGTGTCAGTGAGGTATAGCTCTCCACATCAGAAATGACTCGGAACCAGCCTCCTCTAACAAGGTAACTCTATAACCTGGTCCAGTAACTCTTTCCTCGAGGAGCGGGGTATTCCCTTCTAAGTTCAAGTGCGACCAACTCAAGAGGAGGGGTAGAGAAGAGAATGGACGGTAGCCAGTGTAGCTACCTATCCCGGGATGCCTGACCAGTGTAGCCAAGTCATCCAGCTGCATTTCTTTACTAGTATACAGTCTCCGACAGGTATTTTATTTTCTCTTGGACCTGTCTGATTTTTTTGGAGTTTTTTTTCATCATTTTTTTTTCAACAAAGTGCAGCATGTACATCAGGAGTTTTTCCTCTTGAGTCAGTAGACTATTCCTTTTTTGAAGCATTATTTCAACCCACAGCATCCCGTCCTTAGATGTCAACACCACCAGACTAGGTTGAGATGCACTACCCTCCCTAGAGGAGGACGGATGTTTCCACCCCGTGTGCTACCCCAAGCCAAAGGATTCTACCTCCTCATCACCTCATCAATGAAGAGCTACGTGCATAGTGCTTTGTCCAAGTTAGGTCATTATCTAAAGAATCCTGCGTATGCACGAGATATTCTACTTAGACTAATCAAGATGACATGTGAACATAGACTTGCGGACTCAAAGATTTAAGTCACTTGACCTGAGAAATCTTAACTCCAGTTCCTATAAGGTTCCTCTAAAATTAGGTGAATTAAGGTCAAATCAAGTCCATCCTCAATATCTACTCATAACTTGGTCCAGAACCCACTAGCTTTTCACTTTGCATATGCAAAGTATGCAGATGAGGTGTCATGCTATGAAGATGAATGAAAATGCAAGACTCCTTTCCTTTTATATTTCGATGCAGAGATGATATGCAAGAGTAAATAAGAAGCCTATTATTATTATTACTCTTTTTTTTCAATTTTTACCCACCCGTACTTATTGCAAAATATATACAAAAATACGCGAAAGTACGATCTATGGGTAAAGTATATATGTAATATATACACGCCCCCCTATACTTAGCGTGTGCTATGTCCTCAGAGCATGAAAGCGACTAAAAAGACATAGCTCGGGCTAAGCGTAGGAGAGCTAAAATTACAAAAGTATATAAGTCGTCTCGCCCCCCTATACTTGGGCTCTGGCAGCCTAAGTGTAGAAGAAGATCAAAAAGTGAAGCAGGCGAGGTTAAGGAGAGGAGTGGATGAGTATACAATGCGGGCATCGGTCCCCCCTATACTTAGGCTCAAGTCAGCCTAAGTATAGGACGGAAGTGAGTATGAGGACCAATGTGATCTGGAGAATGTACAAAGAACCGACTCAAGTGACTCCTCCCCCCTATACTTAGGATCTGGTCATCCTAAGCATAGTCCAAGATAGTGATGTAATGAGACGGGGATGAGTTACTATAATCGCGGGAGAAAGGATAGGATGTACAAGAATGATGATATATACAGATGAGTCGGTCTGAATCTTTCGAGATGCTGCGGATGGCTGGAGTTCACTGCTGCAAGGTCTCATACGCGGCTCGAGGTGTATCTGTTGTATCTGTCTCACGCAAGAATACAATCTCCTCAACATGGACTAACTGCTCATTGGATTCGACGAAGTGCTTCAACAGCTGTCCATTCACTAGGAATGTCGGTGCGTCATCTGCGAGATCTGAGATCTCGACACATCCACTATCATGCACCGTACGGACGACAAATGGGCCTGTCCACTTAGACTTCAACTTGCCTTGGAAAATCTTCAGCCTAGCATTGAACAACCATACCTTCTGTCCAGGAACAAAGGTCTTTCGTCTGATATATCTATCATGCCAACGCTTCACCTTGTCCTTGTACACCAAATTGTTGTCGTATGCGCGGTTTCTGACTTCCACAAGCTCATTCAGATCCATGTCTCTCTGCTTCTGTCCCAGGTGTGTGTTCCAGTTGACCTTCTTGATTGCCCATTCTGATTTGTGCACTAACTCTGCGGGCAAATGGCACGGCTTTCCGAATACCATTCGGAATGGGGAGGTGCCTAACAGTGTCTTGTAAGCCGTCCTATACGCCCAGAGGACTTGATCCAAGATCTGAGACCAGTCCTTCCTGTCCGGGCGGACAAGCTTTTGCAATATGGTTTTCACCTCCCTATTTGACACCTCAGCCATACCATTGGTTTGTGGGTGGTAAGGACTCGCGACACGGTGTTCGATGCCGTAGTCCTTTAGGAGTTTCTTCACCTCCCGATTCACAAAGTGGCTACCCCCGTCTGATATCACCATTTTGGGGATCCCGAACCTAGAGATTATGTGCTCTCTGATGAATTTACAGACAGTCATGTTGTCTGCGGCTTGGGTCGGGATAGCCTCCACCCATCTGGACAGATAGTCTACCGCAAGAAGGATATATTCGAACCCGTGGCTTACAGGGAATGGGCCCATGAAATCGATGCCCCAGGCGTCAAAGACATCACAAATGATGACCGGCTGCATTGGCATCTCATCCTTGGAACCAACGGTTCCTCCCATTCTCTGACGAACTGCGCACGACTTCGCGAAGGCGGTGGCATCACGAAACAGAGTCGGCCAGTAGAAGCCACACTGAAGTACCTTCCATGCGGTCCTCTTCCCGGAGTGGTGTCCTCCTGCCTCCAAGCTATGGCATAAAGAAAGGACACTATGCTATTCCTCCTGAGGAATACAACATCTCCAGACACAATCCGGTCCTTCAAAGAAAAGGATCGGATCCTCCCAATGGTAGTGTCTCGCGTCCGACTTTAGTCGGTCGAGTTGGTTCTTGGGCCAATCTTCGGGAACTTTCTTGGAGACAAGATAATTTACGATATTGGCGTACCATGGGAGTGAGTCGATAACAAAAATCGACTCGTCAGGGAAGGAGTCTCGAATTGATGAAACCTCGGAAGTATTAAGATCTTCGAGACGAGAAAGATGATCGGCCACTACGTTCTTCTTTCCAGGTTTATCACGGATGTCCAAATCAAACTCCTGGATAAGTAAAATCTACCGAAGAAGACGCGCCTTCGCGTCCTTCTTCTCCATCAAGTAACGTAGTGCCGTATGGTCAGTGAAAACAGTTACCTTGGATCCGATTAGGTGAGATCTGAATTTGTCCAAGGTGAACACTACCGCAAGCATTTCCTTTTCCGTAACTGTATAGTTACGCTGAGCAGTATCAAGCACTTTTCTTGCATAGTGAATTGTAAACAGGACGCCATCTCTTCTTTGTCCCAACACAGCCCCAACAGCATAATCAGAGGCGTCCGTCATGATCTCAAAAGGTAGAGACCAATCTGGGGCTTGTAGGATGGGTGCGTCCATAATCATTCCTTGTAAAAGCTTAAAGGCCTCAAGATATTTGTAATCTACAATAAACTCCATGTCTTTACCTAAAAGCTCAGTTAGCGGTCGGGCAATCTTAGAAAAATCCTTAATAAATCTCCGGTAAAATCCAACATGCCTGAGGAACGACCGCAACTGCCTTACGTTGACTGGTGGTTGGAGTCGTCTGATCACGTCCACCTTGGCAGGGTCAACCTCCATTCCTCTCTTGGAGATGACATGCCCCAACACTATGCCCTCTGTCACCATGAAGTGACTTTTCTCCCAGGAGAGAACCAGATTAACCTCACAACATCTTTTGAGGACTCGGTCCAGATTCCTAAGACAGGAATCGAAAGAATCGTCGTGGACCGAGAAGTCATCCATGAAGACTTCCAGGAATTTGCCGACCATTTCGGCGAATACATCAATCATGCACCTTTGGAAAGTACCTGGAGCATTGCATAGCCCAAAAGGCATGCGCCTGAAAGCATAGGTACCAAAGGGGCATGTAAACGTGGTCTTTTCCTGGTCCTCTGGAGCTATGGCTACTTGATTGTAGCCCGAGAACCCATCTAGGAAGCAGAAGAACTCTTTCACCGCTAGTCTCTCTAGGATCTGATCAATGAACGGTAGGGGGAAATGATCCTTCTTCGTCGCGGCATTCAGGCGTCTGTAATCCACACAGACACGCCACGATGTGGGTACTCTCGTCACGATCTCCTCTCCGTCCTCGTTGGTGGTCGTCTGAATTCCCGATTTCTTCGGGACAACATGGATTGGGGCCACCCACTTAGAGTCGGAGATTGGGTAAATGAAACCCGCGTCGCACCATTTTTCTATCTCCTTCTTCACGACCTCTCGTAAATTTGGATTCAACCGGCGTTGGAATTCACGAGAGGGTTTGGCTTCATTCTCCAAGTAAATATGGTGCGAACACAGAGCGGGATTTATCTCGTGGAGATCGGAAATGCTCCAGCCTATCGCCTTGCGGTTCTTCTCCAAGATCTCTAGCAAGCGAGATTCCTGCTCCTCGGTCAATTACGAACTGATGATGACCGGAAATTTCTTGTCTTGGCCCGCAAGGAAGGCATATTTTAAGGTTGTGGGTAAGGGTTTGAGCTCAGGAATAGTGTGATCGTCTAAAAAATCTGGCTCAATCTGATCTGGTTCAGTGTTGGAAGTGGCTGGATCGTCTTCTGTGATAGCTGCCACCAAGTTCGGCTCTGGAGTCGGATCGTCAAAGGTCTCCATACAATCGGCAAACGTCTCGTCCGACTCGTTATCCTCATCTTCCGATTGTCCTAAAGATGTAATGACTGACAGGCCCAACTGGGCCTCTACGTCATCGAAGATGTAGGGCGATGCAGGCTCAGAGCTGTACTCGTTCCTGAGGATCTCGCAGACTGACTCATGCACTGGATCATCTTCGGAGGAGATGGACACATCGGTGCTGGTTGGGTTCTGTCTCCATGGCCCAACTAAGTCTATATGCTCGCAGTCTGTTCCGGTAGAAGAGTACTCGGTGCTGAATTCTGAATCCGGTCTCTGCCATCTTGTCTACTTCATTTCAAGTTCCTCATCTCCGCCTGGAGTTTGGAACTGAATCTTCCCATTCTTATAATCAAATAAGGCCCCTGCTGTTCTGAGGAAGGGCCTACCTAGAATGATCTGGGAATCTCTCCAATTACGAGGGGTTTCCATATCCAGAACAGTGAAGTCCACCATGTATTCTTGCCCCTCGACTTTGATCACAATGTTCCTTAATTCTCCTTGGGACCTCTTAGTTGATTTGTCAGCGAACTGTAGAAGAGCTCTATATTTCCTAAGAGGTCCGAGATTAAGCCGCTCATAGAGAGTTGTGGGCATCAGATTAATTGAGGAACCATTGTCCAGGAGAGTGCGTGCAAACGCGATGTCATCAACATGACTCACTACATAATGTGCACCCATGTCTCTTTGTTTCCTAGGAAACGAGTTCTTTATTGCACAAGTCATGACTACTGATAAAACGTGTTTCTCAACACGGATTTTGGTCTTCCTGCTAACCCTAGTAGGTGTGCATCTCACCTTAAGGTATTTTTGGAATGCAGGGGTCATTTCCACGAACTTGTCAAAGGGGATTGTGACCTTGATGTGTTTATTGCAGAATTTAGCCATCTCAGGGTCATCTTTTTGGATTTTTTTGGTTTTCTTCTTTCTACCCTTGAGAGCTCGGGGGAAAGGGATTATTGACTCCAACTCAGGTTCAGAAACTGAAATATTCTCATTAACTTCAGGAACTGAGTTCTTTACATGACTCTGACTCTGAAACAGACTAGGACTCTGACTCTGACTCAAAAGAAAATGCTGAGGCGAAACCGGTGATGCTTCTTCCGCGACTGTTGGACGATCCTCCTCAGATGGAGGTGTGGGCTCTTCATCGGTTTCTTCGGACTCCATGCAAATGCGAGAATGCTGCTTCGAGGACTCAGATGTCCTCTTCTTCCGCTGGCGATGGTGGTGGTGATGCTCCTCCTCTTCTTCCTCCGAGTTCTCCTCAGGTAGAGTCTCGGAGGCTCCTTCCTTCTGTGCCCGTGCCCGATCAGGTATGGTCACGGTCCTTCCGCTCCTGAGGGACATATGATTTACATTATCGTATGAAAGGATCTCATGTTCAGATAAATAATTATCTGAATAATATACCTGATCTCGAGGTCGGTTCTGGCCCTGGTGTAAGCTGTTTGGGTTGGCCTGAACCTGTGCGGGAATTGGGGTCTTTGGCGCCATCTGTTGGTCCTGGGCACGAGAGACCCGATTGATGTCGGTGCTCATGTCCAGGTAGTCATTCTGCATCTGTTGGACCCTATCAGACAGGGTCTGGATCGCCAAGGTGAGAGACTCCAATTCGGTGGGCTGGGCTTGCTGCTGTGTAGATGCGGTTCTGTATTGGCCCTGCTGGCCATGCCGATATTGCTGCTGCTGATGGGATGGTGCTGGCCCCTGCTGATAGGTGCGCTGCTGCTGCTGGTACCCCTGTTCTGGCCTGGACTGAAAGCGCGGTATGGGAACGGGCCTGGTTTCTTGGTAGACTGGGGGTGGGCGGTGTGGCTGATCCTTCCCCATTTCGATCTGCCTGACCATCGGGTCGCGGCTATACCAAAGCCCGTTGATCTCGTACACTGGCGGAGGCTCCTCGTATCCGTCTCCACTTGTGGGGGTGCATGCTGGTTCTGCTGGGTGTAAGTCTGGTCCCAGCTACTCCGAGACCCCGGTGCATGTTCCTGTACAAGATGGACTCGATGTACAGGTACAGGTGGTGCAGAAGGGGTAGGTAGCTTTATCTTAGCTACCTTCTCAGAAAGTTCCTCCACTTGCTTCTGTAGGCGCGAAAGAGACTCCATCTCCGCGACTCTCTTATGGATCTGCTCGACCATGGTAAGCTTGTCGGCAATCATCCCCATGTTGGGGATGAGGTACTCAGTCAGATCTGCTACAGTCCTTCGAGTTGTCTCATTGGATAGGATTGAGGGAGACAACTGATAGGCCCTTATGTCATGTGACCTGCCGGTTTCCGCCATCTGCTCAAGGATCTTCTATACGACGTGCTCGTTTTTGTTCAGATAGCTTCCTCCACAGGCGGCGCTGACTAACCCCTGCATCTCCGGGGTTAGACCACAGAACAAGGTCTGTACTAAGATCGCCTTCGAAATGCCGTGTCATGGGCATTTCTGCACTAAATCATTGAACCTATCCCAAGCTTCATGGAAAGGTTCACTGGGTCCTTGAGCGAATCTGGCGATCTTCGTTCTCATCTGGTTAGTCCTACTAAGAGGGTAGAACTTTTTCAAGAATAGGTCCTTGAACTGCATCCAGGTAGTACATACCACCCCCAAGTTTTTCAGCCAATGAGCAGCCTTATCTCCTAAGGCAAAAGGGGTGGCCTTCAGTCGGATATAATCTTGGCCAACATTGGGATGGCTAAGATTGTTGCACACCAGCTCGAAGTCACGGAGGAAAGTGTATGGTTCTTCATTGAGGTTCCGTTGAACTTCGGAAGCAGACTAAGGAAGTGGGCTTCAGCTCGAATGCCTGGGCGGGAACTGCGGGTGCTAACCAGTTCTGAATCTCGTTCTCCGCCGGGTTGTAGGTATCGACCATTGGTCGGTCGATTCCTCCAGCGACTATAATTTGTCCCATTCACGCCGTGAGATTTGCATTCTTCTGTTTGGCTTCGGCAAGGCGAGCAAGGATCTGTCGTATTTGGTCCTCATCCGGTGGCATCTTTGACGGCATCTTGTCCTCTAGTTCTGGTTGGGAAATAAGATCAGTGTTAGAGGGCAAATCAAGGAAGGGATTACCGAGGCAATAGTCTTCCTCGGTAATCTCGGAGGATATGAAAGGGTTGGTTTGAGAGTAACCACCCTGAGCATGAGGGAACCAGGGCTCAAGAGGGTCATGAGTCCTGGGTGGTCCAAGGTGCGCTTGGACCGATGAAAATGAGTTACTTGGGGGACTCATAGAGAGATCAGTGAATAATGCGTCGAGATCTCCCCAGTCACTCATCTTGATGAGGCGAGAAGAAGATAGGATTTTACTCCTACCTGAAGCAAGCAAAAATCAATCCAAGACCCTGGTTTCACACTCAACACAGTGAAGGACTCGAAATCGAGTCCACTTAATCTTGTAGTTTTTAAGTGTGATTTTCAAGCAAAAATAGCAAGGATTACGCGGCCTATAGGGAAGTCGGCTCAGAGCCGGATGCGTCTTCCATGTTTAACCTGTCGCCTAAGATACTGCCACTCCTTCCTTTCTTCGCTCATATCCCAAGCCAATGGATTCAATGACCACGCCCCTATCTACCTGCAAGCAGGCGGAGGCTGACAAGGCCGGAACTTCACCCCAGGGGGTTACTGGTAACTTGTCGCAAAGTACCGCAATTCCGCCCCTATCTACCTGAGACGGGCGGAGGCTACTTGGTACTAGTCAAAGAATCTGATATTATTCGACTTATGATATTTGCTAGGATCAGTTAGAACGTGATATGGAAGGCGGGGATTTGGGCTCTGCCTTAAGGTGTTCACACACACTCAAGTACCCTCACTCAGCCTGAAAACAAGGTCGGGGATTAATCTCCCGCAAGCAATTTTCAATTTTTATTCCTTTTTTTGGTCAATACTGTTTAGCAGTCCCGATTTTAAGTTAGGTTATCACTGATTAAGTCCACCACACAGCATGCCTATCGGACAGTCCTAATTTCCTTTTTAATTTAAATGTGAAAATCAGAGGGGGAAATCGAGAAAAGCCAATGCACGAAAATCGATGATGCTTATGCTGAGTGAAGAATACTTACAGTGATCCCTTCGCTTTTTATGCAGGATGCAGAACAGAATTGAAAACTTTTTACTCTAAATGCAAATGCAAGCGATGAAAGCCGCTCCTAGACAGGCAGTTCTATTAGCGTGAAGAACATGTTAATTTGGCTAAGTACTGCGGTCTAAGTGCGTCTTTTATGTGAGTTGTGTGGTCCTAATGATTACGAGCACAAGCAATTCCTAGATTGGCTCGGGGAGCCGCTAGTGCAAGCTAATTTACATTCATCCACACAGCACACGAGACACAGTTCCACTATACTTACACGCGCGAGATAGCAAACGGGAACCGCTGGAAATGATGCGAAAAAAGAAAAAAAATTACAATGCCTCTCTATTCACTCAATTAAAATGCTCGATCTTCGAAGCGTCTTCGACTCCTCGCGTTCCTCGCACAGAAAAAGAGTGAGGTCAGAGAGTGACTCAAAAAATAAAATGATGCTAAGAAATAAAAGAGAGAGAAAATAATTACAAGAAAACCGGGGTCAGACTACCCGGGGATGAAAAATCAAACACTCAAAATATTACTGAAAATTAACCTAAGCCGTGCCTCCCTGGCAACGACGCCATTTTGATAATCGCCTCGCACCCTATGTTAATTCGATCAAATTAATATCCAAATTAATTATAAGTCGTTCGTTGCAGTCGGATACGAGAGGCTAATCAAAAACCACTTATTGATTAATGTCTAGTTAATTTCAAGCGGCGGATATTTTTTTACTTGGTGGAAGTCCAAGGTCGAACTCAGGGAGGCATCTGTCTCCTTAGGTAGATTTTAAGCAAATATCAAGTGTGTGATTATCGAGGAGTAAAATTTTTTGTTTTTTTTATTTTCGATGCAGACACATGCAACCAGCAGGCCAATATAAAGTTCAATTCAATTAGGATATCAAATGAAGTCCAAAAATTCTAAAAATTGGCCAGATGATTAATTATGATGAAAATGATCTACTCTAATTTTTTTGGAATTTTTGGACACTAAATGAATTTACTGTGAATTAAATATGCAGACAGGGTGATTCTCACTATTTAATTTTTAATAAATAACAATTCACAATTTTTCCAAGAAATAAAATTATCCTAGATAGCACTAATGATAAGGAATCCAGAAAAATTGACAGATCTTAATTTCAATGTGAAATGAATTTATTAAGATTAAAATAAGAAAATCACTCAACAATTTATTTAGGCCTCGATATGAGTGCAAATGACATGAAATTTTAATGGCATGTTAAGATTACTGTCCTTAAGCTACTGTGAATTTTTGAGGTTTTTTAGAACCACAGAGAATTAACTAGAAATTAAAAGGTGTCACTGAGCAAAATATTCCACAAATTAACCAATTAATTCATTTAAAATTCCATTGTAATTACAAAAACATGACACGTGGATCAATAGACAGAGGACAAGTTTCTCAACAAAATGTAATTTTTAGAATTGAGAAATGATGTAAAATGCAGCCTAGGGATGCGTGCAAACACAGGGGTGTAAATGCAATACAGGAAAATAAAATACATAAAGCAAATATGCTGATAGGGACTAAAATGCAATTACCTATTATGCTGGGGGTGGATGCAAATTCTCCACGAGACACGTGCTCCTCATGTGGGGTCTGCTTCACAGGGACCTCTTTGTAATTATGAAAAGTCCCAAGGGCCTCTATGTAAATTTCCCAGACCGCACGTGCTCCTCACGTGGGCAGCCTAGGCTCGGATGGCTGTGGAGGCTCGGATGATGGCTCGGGGGCTTCCGGAGGTTCGGATCTGGCTCGGAGTTGCTTCGGGGATCCGAGCCTAGTGGTTGGGGAAGAGGCTCGGATCGGGCGACTTGGACGGATCTCGACCGTGGGATCGAGGCTGATCCAATGGTGATGAAATGCTGGCACGTGGCGTGGATTGATCCGTTGGATCAAGGATGATCCAAAGTCTCCAGGGCGAGGCGACGTGGAGGGCTCCTGGCCGTGGGATCAGTGATGATCCTACGGTCGTCTGCAAGCTCCGGTGGACTGGCGACGCGGCTGACTGCGGACCGTCCGATCGAAATGATCGAACGGCCTCTGGGCTTCTTCTTTGACGGGCCTCCACCGCCTGCGGAGGAGATGGCGGGGCTCTGGCGAAGTGGCGTTGGCTCCGCCCGTTCCTCCAGATGTCGATGAAGCTCTCCGGGGACTCGGAGATATCCCAGAAGACGCGTGGCGATGCGGCGGAGGAGCTGATGGTCTCAGGAGCTGGAGAAGGTCGTCGGAGGTAGCTGGCGACGAAGCTCCAAAGGTGCTCCGACGATCTTCCGATCAGTGAATGAATAGGTACCTGCAAGTGTTAGAGAAGGAGCCGAAGCCCGTGCGTGCAATCGTGAAGGTGGAAGGATGGTTGGCGAGGCCTAAGGCGGAGGGAGATGCTCCAGTGACGGTGCTCCGGCCAAGTGGCGGAGCTGGAGGTCGATGGATGGTGGAGTGGAGTGTCTGAGGGTGCGGAGGGGTCAGCGAGGATGAGAGCTCCGTCACGGAGCTCGGCGGAGTGAAGACGAAGCGAGAAGATGATCGTGGACGTGTAATTAAATCGGAGAAGACAAAGGAAGAATCAGAAGAAGATCGGAGGGGAAATGGAGGGGGTTACCTGGGATCAGGAGCTCGAAGGGAGCTTCTAGGTCGTCGCTCAAGGGGTCGGTAGGGTCCCGAGCTCGTGCAGCGTCGCGGAGGGCAGCTGCGACACGGCGGAGATGCCGTGGATCTCGCCGGAGAAGAAACCCTTCTTCGCTCAACGATTCGTCAAATCGTTGTCACCAATCGGAAGATCGGAGCTCAGGGAAGCTCTCTGTAATGGCGGATAGGCGCGACGATGGCCGGTGGTGGAGTATTTAAAGGGTGAAGTAGATGAGCGGCCTGGTGATGGAGCGAAGTTCATGGAGGTAGTGGGGCATAGCTGGAGATCGACGTGGGAAATGAAGTGACTGGCGAGGATGAGGGATGAGTGGGGCTCATCGTGGAGGTGGTTGTGATCGTCTGCGGTGGTAGAGGCGCTGCCAAGAATAGGAAGGGGGCACCCCTCCCGCAAGGCAGAGAACGTGGGAGAGAGGGGCGCCTGGAGGTGGAAGACAAAGTCTCCACCGTTGGATCTTGTGATCCAACGGTGGTGGTCGAGGCGGGATGGAACGATGTGGATGGAGATCTGGCGCGATGATCTGAGCGTTAGGAAGCGCCCACGTGGCGGAATGTAGGCGAAGCGCCAGTGGACGGCTGTGATGAGCATCGGGTGTTTAATCGGGTGGCTTAGATGCCTGTGGAGCTGACGGCTCAGATGGAAGGGCCGAGGCGTGATCTGAGGGTCGTGGAAGCGCCACGTGTCTTGTGGAGGAGAGAGCGTTGACGAGCAGGTCAGATGAAGCGGGGGTCTTGATCCGACGGTGGGAATACAAAGCGCACGTGGTCATCAAGTGGCCGTTGGATTGAAAGTGTCATCCAACGGCTGAGGGTAGAGGCGGCTTGGGTACGGGGAGCGGGCCGCGTGGCACGACCAGATGGTGCCACGTGGCCTGCTGTGAATGGCTGGAAGAAAATATATGTATAGAGAGAAGAGGGGGCCGAATTTGGAAAAACTCAAAACATGAAAGTTGTAGATCTCGATGAGATCTACAAGTTCCATGTTGACCAAATACGGAGATGAGGTCAAATATGATACTTAAATACAAAGATACAAATATACATATGTAGTGTACAAAGTGCCCAAAAACCCAACTTTCTCATACGAGCTCCAAATTGGATGAAATTAGTCTCATTTTAAAGGTCTTTTAATGTGGAGTATTCTAAGAGTGAGTAGACCTATTTTGGTGTTTGTGTGAGGGTCCTATGTATATTTTAGTGTACAGAGGTTCTAAGGCTTTATTGATTAATTTACAAGGGGAATTTTTGGTTTTCTTCCCTATATTATTAACTAAGGAGTACATATCATAGGGAAGAGGTTATTTTAGTAAGTGGATATTTTACAAGGGATTTTTGGCTTCTTATTTAAATGCGAATGCACTGCTAAAATGTATGTCTTATGTATGTATGCATGAATGCTATTTATGCATTATAAAGGGAAATATGCCTCTATTTACTCGGAAACAAGGTTCTATTTTTGACTTTTGAAGTGATGAATCACAGATTCATCACTCCTTACTGGTGCATGTCCTTTGAAGTGCTGAAGCAGAATCTCTAACACATTTCTTGCAGGTGGAAGATGAAATGTCTCCGCGACACAGCGCAAGCCCGTGTACCGTGGTGTTGCCATAACCGGCCGTACCGAGGCCGAATCCGGTGGGTGGAACCCTGGTGGACAGAGTATCAAACAACTCATTTAGATTTTGGGCATATGGATCGGAAGAGTTGAAATAACCGTCGGCAAATAAGCAATTGGTGTATAGGTTATTATTTGCAGCAAAAGCAACGTAGGGGACAGCAGGCAAAAACAATGCCAGAAGAGGTAGGAGAGAAAAATTATGGTTATGCATTCTGAAAATGCGAAGAGAATTCGGAAGAATGAAGTGCAGTCACATACCAAGAAGCGACCATCTTTATAGAAGACCAAGAGGCCAACAGTAATACCCATTTCAATACAAGGAAGCTTGAATATTGGTAGACAAATTGACTTCGGAGAACTTCAATCTATATAAGTTAAAACGGGTACTAATTTGTCAAATAGCACCGACAGTAATTTATCCTTTTTTTCATTTGTTTCTTGGTGGAAGATGTTCGTGTTCTAACGATGTTTGCCAGCAAGGTCCCGATTGAACTTCAATTCCCGTGGGCGTAAGTCGTGAATCCATGTGAGATTCAGCCGGTAATTATTGGATGGTATCTGACCAAACAAAGACCGCCAATGTCGATCTCTTTTGGAAAATATATGTGTCAGATGTAGGCCTTCTGTGTTGTAATTCCCAGGTGCCACGACGCTGGTGGTTTCGAATCATCTGCTGGGAATGGAAACACAGCAAGACCTGCTACGTGAACCTAAATTTACCGAAGATACAAAGGGTAAGGTTGTTTGTGATAATTAAGTAGGTAGTTGCAAGTATTATCATCTTCCTTTTAAACGGACATCCTTTCCGCATGACTCTACATT
This sequence comes from Ottelia alismoides, assembly GCA_037367405.1. Lineage (NCBI taxonomy): Eukaryota > Viridiplantae > Streptophyta > Magnoliopsida > Alismatales > Hydrocharitaceae > Ottelia > Ottelia alismoides. Next base: position 14,745 of record JAZKJV010007749.1, read on the forward strand.
GAGCTGATTTGCCTGCTGATAGGGACAAACAATGGCGAGAGGATCGTCTACATAAGGAGCCCACTGTCCCCGACCTCCTAGGTTGTATTAAAGTGGACTGTTCAATGGGGATTGAACGGTCCTCATAAGGAGCCCACTATCCCCGACCTCCTAGGAGGACTGTCCGATCCCTATCGGATGGTCTCATGTAATTAAGGAAGCAAACGGATAGATACGGATACAGATATAGGTATTATCATATCCTTATCCATTTTTGAATATGAATACGGATGTAGATATGGATATTGACGGATATTAAAACCATCTTATCATGTCCTTAGAAAACGGATAGTGATCGCATACGAGTAATGCTAGATATACTATATAGAATCGACCTAAATATATATGAATTTGATGGAAAACAAATGATATTAATTTACTAAATGTGTTTGTATCATAAAAATTATACGAATACAGTAAAAGAAGGTATAGAATTATGTTATATATGGTTAAAAATAAATCTATGACTATATTTATATATGAAAATGGATATACGGATACGGATACAGATGTTTGCGGATATTAAAACGATATCCATATCCGTATTCATTTTAAAACGGATATGGATATGGATGTCAAAATCTTTATAAAGCAGATACGGTGACGTATTGGATACAAATATATCCGTAACCGTTTGCATCCCTACATGTAATACAACATCTGTTGTATTACAACAGACAATCCAGGTTCCAAGCATTGAACCAATTCGTATATTTTGTTATTGCTGATATGCCTTGAATGCTAATCAACTGATCCATGTTCAAGAATCATCGTATGAATCCCCATCTGTCGTAACCATATCCCAATAAGACGAGGTCTCGCTGCCTGGTCAACGAGCCATGGGGAGGGGGGAGCAGGTGCGCTCTCCCCTTGGGGGGTGAAGGCGGCAGCGATCCCAGCGATTTTTTTGTGAGCGGTTCTATTTGTATTCGGGTATATGGATTCATTTGTATCAAGGATTTGTCTTTACATGAGAAGCATATATAAACTCTTTAGAGGTAGGACTCTCGGTATTCTTTGTACCTTCTTCTTTCTCCATATAGTGAAAATCGATCGCTACTGCCTAAAGACGTAGTCCATTACAGATGAACATTATAAATTTGTATGTTTGCTTGTGCATGTTTACTTCCTTCCAACAATTACTGCCAAAAACATCGTGTCATGATAACAAGTATATTCTTGATACTTGATGAACATCTTTTTCCAGCAAACTTCGTTTTTAAGAGAGTGACTATCTTCATTGGTTGGGGGCGTGGTCTTACCAAGTGTCGTTCACATCCGACATCGTAAGTGGTGACTCATATGATCTCTGCTCAGGCTCAACGGAGGGCTATTAGAGGAGCATTGCAAGATGTCCAGAAGCAGGCTGCTCGACTGGGGACTCTGAATATTATACGGACTCCTGGTGCATGCAATGGATATAGCGAGCGGTGCGAGTGGTCAACATCTTTGGTGCTTGGGCACGAGGATGCGATTTCATGGAGTACATATGAGTGTTCTCCACCTTGGCTGCTAGCTCTTGGTTTACTCAAGAATTGACTTCATGCAAGTTCTCCAACTCTTTGAAGTTCGATAGATTTCATAACGGCTTGGACATCACTTCTACGAGAGCAAGCTTGTCACAAATTAGAGTCATGTTGACTACCATGAAACTTTCGTCTGGTTTAGCATATAGAATTTTAGGTCATCTCATCAAGAATGGTCCAAACTTAAGTGGCGGCTCTCTTGTTTTGATAGCTATCGTCGCAGGCAGCGCTAACCAGTCCTTTTATCTCTTAATGCAGCACGTCAAATCGAATTAAACGAAGGGCATGGAATCTTTAGCATGAATAGAAATGCACATTCAAAACTCTGTAGATTAAATTAATCCTAAAATTCAGATTTGGATCCAATTTGATACCACTCAGAATTTAATCTAATATTACAGTGAAAAGAGAGTGAATGGATTGTGTGGGGGAAATACGAAGAGATGAAGATATGTGCGGTGATCGTGTACATGCGTGAGATGAAATGGATTTCGGATTGGGTGAACGGCAGAAGGGCGGATGGGAGCATTGGTATGAGATGGGGAATTCGGACCTAATACTCCGATTCACGAACTTAGCCAGAGTTGGACAGATCTGGAAGGAGAAGATAGAAATGGAGAGGGAGGCTGGCGAGGTGGAGATTGCTGTGGTGGCATGGTTTGGATCTAGTACGAGAAAAGAAGAGGAATCGACACAGATGAAGAAGCAAAGAAAGGGAAGGAGAATCAGATCCGCACTACAAATGGGTTGAGAGAAAGAAGCTTTACCTACGGAGTGCGTTGAGAGAAAGAAGCAGACCTCGCCAGCAGGAGGTGATTTGTGCCGTCTTGGCCTCGACGAAGACGCCGGCTGATGTCACTAGAAGGGTAACTGGGAGGCTGGGATCACCTCTACCTAAGGCTGATTAGGGGAAATGAAGGAGATGGAGATGCTTATATAGGAAAGAAGGAGATTCAAAAATGGCGAAAAGTTTAGGCGCCTGATTGGTTACGCTCCAGATTTGGAGCTCCGAGAATGAAGGTCAGGTAGGGTAATCGGAAGGGAAGACGGAATCGGCCGGATCTTGGGTCTGCTGCGTGTGGGAAAAAGAAAGGAGAGGGAAAGTTGACCAGATTGGGTCAACATCCCAAAGAGGTGCAGCCAGTGGGCCTTTAGCCCAGTGGACTCTTTTGTTCCCTGAAGGACAAAAACCAGAAGAACGCAAAATAATGTACATTGAAAAATAACTTGGAAATTTATATAAATAAAAAGGGATTTTTACCCGACAGACCCTATAAGCTTTGCCAATTATCTTTACGACCTTTTGCATAATATAATTACCCCCATTGATCCTGTAAATTACCCCAAGAACCCCCACGGGCTTCAAACAGATTACCCGGAGGGTTCATGGGGTAAGAGTTGGCAAGTTTACGGGGTCGAGGAGGGAATTAGGTTGTTTCAAATGTTGTGGAGGTAATTGGTAAATTTTATAGGGTCTGTCGGGTAAAAATCCCAAATAAAAATATAAATAATTTAAAAAATATTTTACGATGGATTCTAATAATTTAATTTATTTGCTTAAAATAAATACAATAAATTATAGGTTCTATTTACCAATACACATAAAATACTTATTTTTTATTTTTACAAATAATTTATTTTTTATTTTTATTAATTTAATATACAGTTAAGGTTTATAAATATATTTTTATTTTATTTCTATAATATTATTTAAATAGATAAATAAATAGTAATATTTACAAGATTGGTATAATTTACCTATTACATTAAGTAGAAATATTTTTGGGTTTTTATCAATTGTGCTTCTCCGAGATATTGCAATATCAATTATGCCCCTATCTTTTTGGAAATATAAGTTGTGCCCCCAACTTCTTGTCAATATATCACTTGTGTCCCCCGGGTTAGTTGTCGTCCATCTCCAACACAAAAGGACGTTAACCTTAAGGACACAATAGGAATTACTTTTAAAAATTGGACTGAAATGCCCAGGCACTTCTTCTTCCTCCTCCTCCCACATCCTCCTCCTCTTCCTCTCCCTTCTCTTCCTCCTTACAACCTCCTACTCCTCCACTGGCTCCTCCTGACCACCCCCAGCCCCTCCCTCCGCCTCACGCCTCTCTGATCGTCCCCAAGCTCCTCCCCCTGCTTCTCTGCTCCCGAGCTCCTTGGTTCCCTACCTCCATTGCATCTCCCCATGCCCCCACACCTCCCCCAGGTCGCCTACGCATCCTCCCCCACCCCCAGGAGCGCCCTCCGCCCCCGTACCTCCCCCAGATCGCATGCGCCTCCTCCCCCACCCCCAGGTGCGCCCTCCGCCCCCACACCTCCCCCAGGTCGCCTGCGCCTCCTCCCCTGCCTCGAGGTGCGCCCTCCGCCCCTGCACCGCCTCCCGCACCTCCCTCGTCCCCCCCCCCCCCCCCCCCCCCGTCGCCCTCGCCCCCTACAGCTCCCTTCTCCGCCCCCGCACCCCTTCCCCCCTGTCGCCCTCACCCCCTGCGCCTCCCCTGGCCCGTCTCCCCCACCCCCTACACCTCCCCCTCCCTCTGTCTCGTGCCTCCCCCTCCCCCTATGCCTCCCCCTACCCCCGCCGCCCCTGCCCCCAGGTCGCCCCTCCGCCCCCGCCCTATATCGTCCCCACCCCCTACACCTCCCCCTCCCTTGTGCCTCCCCCTTCCGCCCTCCTCCCCCGCCTGTCTGGCTGCAACTGGAGAGCTTTCAGTTTTTGTTAAATTAAGATGATTTTTTGACTAATTGATTCATAAAAAAATCATCAAAAAATTCAATAAAATTCATCGTTTGATCTGTAATGATTGATATATCCGTGAAAATGCAAAAAATTTAGAGATTCGATGGATGCATGAAGGTGTCACTAAGAGAGAGAAATTGTGAAGAGAAAGGAAGAAGAACAAATGGAGGAGGAGGAAGATGAAGAAGAAGTCTGGACAATAATACCCCTCTTAACTGCACCAAGGTTTGAAAAAACCATGGTTAAGTCAACTCATTGACTGTCAATCTGACAGAAGGGCACAAGTGATAACAGAGAAAGAAGTGAGGGGCACAACTGATATTACCAAAAAGATAGGGGCATAACTGAAATTGCGATATCTCAAAGGGGCACAAATGATAAAAACCCAATATTTTTTGGTTGTATTAGGCATGTTTTATTATTTTATATTTTAATTATGTATAACACAATAAAATAGTTTTTTTAATGGTACATTATCATAAATATATATACAAGGGTATATATATTTATAGCCTATATAGCCTGCACCCCCTCTCCCCCTTTTTCTCCACCTTTGGCTGCTCGACCATCTCCACGAGAGGGCGAGGGTGAGAGCACCTTTTGAAGCGTGAAAGCCCCCAGGTCCGGCAAGATTTTCTCAGCTCCGTCGTGAGGAGCCTAGCCTCTGGCAGCGCCAGCCATCGAGGCCATTATCCCCGTGGACCTCTGTCCGCACCCCCAGGCATCCTCCTTCATCCGTAAGTATTCCATTTCCCTTCCGTTTTCCATTCGATTCGAACATTCATCCCATGTATATCGCATCTCCGACCACCCTAGTCATCCTAACTCACCGCCGTGTTCCGACCTTCACACGCCTCGCTTTGAATTCCCTTTGCTTTCCGTACGCTCCGCAATCCCTCCCTTGCCTCCAATCATCAGATTGGAGTCAAGATACAAGATGACTCCCTCATCCCGCACGCGACCTGTCTCGTCCACCATCCCCTTGGTTTTCGATCCCTTTGACTCTCTAATCCCTCGCCAGAGCATTATCTCCGAGCACCCTATCTGTCCTGCAGGGAAGAGCCCAGAAAGACCTCATCTGGAGGCCTAGTAAGCAGACATAGGATCTCCAGGACCGCCATGCCTCACCAGGACATTCTCCTTGGTCCTGGCGCGTTCTGAGCTAACCAGCAGCTGCGGACCACCATCGCCGACATTCCCCAATCCCAGCATCTCTGGGAGACGCCGGACAAGCATTCCATCATCGATTGAAACTCGCCAGAGGCAGGTTCATTCTAGTTCATTCAGGCACCTTCTCCACCATCGGATCGAGGCCTCTTCCAGATCTAATCTTAGTCGTCCACCATCTGAAGGCCCTCGATCATTGGATCCATCTGAGGATCGCTTCACCGTCGTCCATCGCTAAAGGGGTATCAGTAGATCTCCACCCTCCATCTGTTAGGGTCTTCCTCGGTCGTTGGATTGTGCTTAATAAAGGGTAACTTGCTCTTAGGCCCTTCTTTATTTTGCATGTACTGTTGAGACTTGTAAATATTGGTCGTAGTTTAAAATACTTTGGATATTTTGGAGTTGGACCCTTGTTATTTTCAGTATTTGCACTTTAGTCCAGTCTGTGTGAACTCATGTGTAGTCTCACGTGCTTTTCTGGTATATTTGTGTTTTATGCCTTGAACTTTATGTATGTTATGATTTAAATGGAAAGATTCTGAGATTTGCATTTATACCCATGTACGTGGTTTATTGAGCATGTGCATATTTTCTCTAGATATTTTGCATCTTCGACCCTAAGTTTTTCATGTGTGCTATTGATTTGTCCTTGAACTTTATTTTAATTACAAGTAGGTCCCTGTGAACTATTTGTCTTGTTTTTAATTAAATATAATTAAATAAATATCAAATTGACTTCAAAAATTCTATAAAAATTATTGTTAGCTCTTGCTAACACGTAATATTTATGGTAATTTTTGTGGATTAATTTAGTGTCATATGATATTTTCTAAAAATCAAAAACCCTAAAAAAGTGTACTGTATGTTTAAAAAAATACATAAAATTCGAAAAATTACCTTAAAAATTCCACAAAAATTTTTGTGAATGTGCTTTTGTATGCTTTGCCTTCAGTAGAAATTTTGTTTGAACAACTCTTTTAAAAACCCTAAAAATGGCAAAAGACCTAAAAACTTATAAATTCGTAATAAAATTTTAAAAAATAAGAAAAATACCATTTCAGTCCTATTTATATCTCTTTTTATTTAATTTATCATAAAATTCATAACCAGGACTTTAGGGCACTATAACTATTTTTAACTTGCAATATTGTCATGATTGTGCACTGTTTATATTTTTAGCCCTTGTTTTGATTTTTATAAAAGTACAAAAACATCAGAAAATTACCCAAAATACTTTAAAATATTAAAAATCAAAAAAGTTTATTTGAATTTTTGAGCATTTTTAGCCTTCAATAAAAATTCAAAAAGATTGATTGTGTGCCTTGTTTCCTTTTTGTTGTATTTCACTCTTTTATTTAAAAATTAAAAAATTGCAAAATTAAAAACCACGAAAATATTTGGTTCTTTTTTTTTTGAATTTTGACTACTTTGTAGGTTTACTCATGCTCCTTGTGTTTGACCTTGTTTGCTATATCAGGTAAAATTAAATAGCGGAGACCGCTTACATTTTGCATGTTTTGGTTGATTTGTCTCTTTGTTTGAGTGGTTCTTTCTCTTTATTCTTGTTGAGCTTGCCTGTTAATTGGGGTCGCAACAACCCTTGATTTATATTGATACTTAACCCTAGTCAGAAGACAACACATCATCCTCCTAGAAAAATGGAGAGGAACCGGATGGAGGGTATGAGGGATCCGCAAAGTCCGGATAAAAATTGCTCAGGATAGCCATCTTTGAAACAAAAGAAAAATGATCGGGAGAGCATGATGGTCAAATAAAGAGGTGTGAGAAGAAAGAGGTGCAAATGCGCAGAGAGATCGAGTATGCACATAAACAATCACAAACAAACAAACACAAAACAAACACACAACCCCTCAATTCACCTGTTCAACTCGATGAAGACCGTAAAAGTTCAGTCTTTTTATCTTGTATGTTTTAGAGTTAGGTGAGAATCACAATATGTTGTGCAAGCACTTAGGTTGGCTTATGGGATTTGACCACTAACTTTAGTGTGTAAGCTAATTTAAAACGAAAACAGTGAGGGGATTACTCACCCCAAACAAATGACTTTTCTTTTTAGACCATTTTAGGGTCAAGTAATTTTAGCATTTCCAATTTTATTTTTTATCACTTTTTTGTATTTTTAATAGAAATGCACATGCCTAACGAGTAGTCAATTCTTTTTAGCAACCTAGGTGATCAAAATCAGAGGAAGAGAATCAGAAAAGCAATGCGAGGCGAAAATGATGATCAATGCTAAAGTATAAATGCTCACCTTGCCTCCAGCTCTCTACATGCAAGGATGCCAAGCAGAATTAAAATATATACATATATACATATATATATATATATGAAAATGTAAAGTCAATGAAATTGCCCTAGATGAGAATATGCTATTATCGTGAAGAACAATATGCTAGTAACTTAGAATAGAACCAAAGGGTCCAGTCTTGGAGCCTCCTCGGTGCCCACCACAGTGGGTCCTGCAAACGTTGTATGGAAGACTCTCACGACACGTGGTTCCAAAACTAAGTGAAGAGCAATTCAAAATTTGACTAAGTCCAAACAAGACCATAGGTGCATGAAATGGTAATTAGGTGTTTGGCATTAATCTATCGACAAGCAATTCCTACGGCTAGGGCTCACTCACACAAAAGAAAGAAAATAAAATTGGAAAACAAAAGAAAAAAGGTGGAAAACTCGATAAAACCGACGAGGCCCCCAAGGGAACAATCTCTCAGGCACTGGAGCTTGTGAAGTGTGCAGTAGAGTCCTAAGAGTCCAAATTATTACAATAAATATCTCTCTATATTTAAATTACCAATGAAATAATAAGAATAAATAAAATGCAATTGTCTTCAAAATGTCTCCAAGTCCTCCTTTGATTTGAAGGCTCAAATGCAAAAACAAACAAAATATATTTTTTGGGAATTTTAAAAAATATTTTTATATTTCTTTAGTATTTTATATTGTAGACAGGGCACAAGTGTGCTCTAAATGATTTTTTAAAAATAATAAAAGCACCTAAAATGAGATGTTATGGCATGAATCTATGATAGGTCAGGCACTTAATGCTAATTTATGAAATTTTTAGGAGCACGAGGGATATATTTTAATAAATAGAACAAGTCACAAAGAGAAACTACAACTTGACAAGGGCATAAACATAATTAAAATAAACTACAATGGCCTACATGCAATTTTTCCAAAAAGTTACAACTACATATTAAACATTTTTGACCAAATCATAATAAACAAAACTTGCAAGTGTTTAGTTGCAAATAACCCAAGGTTTGTCAGCTGACGTGGAATTGGACTAATATGCAATACAAAATAACTATGAGGTCCTTTATGCAAATAGTACAAACTAATATAAAGGCAGACGAATGATTAAGTATTAATTATTAAATACAAAAAGCGTCGGAAGAAAATATGCAAAATATCCAACTTAAGGTGGGGACGGATGGCGAGATGAATCACTTATGCCACGTATCGACTCCTCCGTTGCTGATGACGGTTCACTACTGAGCGCCTAGGATTAGACCCTGGAGTGGATCTAACGGTGGAGGCGTGACTCGATCGGACGAAGGTTGTTGCATTGAAAGAACGACTCTTCATCCAATGGTGTTGGATGAAGGTGGACGAACAAAGTATGAACTCACCTCAGGTGAGTTTGGAATCGACGTTGCGGGCTCCTCCAACCTCCTCCTGGAGCTCTGACGGCCTTTATATGCTCCTGCGATCCTCTCGAGGCAGTAGGGCTCCACAAAATTGCCAGAGCCCTCGCCAGATGCTCGGATGAGTCCCCGGACCTGGAGCGTCATGTTCTATCTTCGATAGCCCTGCAAAGGGGTTTTCCTTGATGTTTCCTACAGGGAACTTGTCAGCACCAAAATATGGATCTCAGGGGAGTTCTTGGGATTGGAATGAAGTAGAAATGGGTCAGATGGGTATCTCCGACGAGGTGGCGGCGGTGGAGATACGGATCTCCAGATCTTTGCAAGATCTGAGTGGATGGAGGTGCTGCGAGCGACGGACTACGAAGGTGGAAGAAGATGGGTGCGACTGCGTGGTCAGAACAGGTGTTTTTACGGCGATCAGAGATGGTGGCCGGAGCGAAACTCCGGTGAAGGATTAAAGTGCTAATCTATGCTAAACGAGCAAGCAATGAACAATATAGGAGCAGAAAAGAAAAGCCTAAGACTATAGCTACTAAGAAGCGAAAGAAGTAGGAGCTTACCGGTGCGAAGCACCCCAAGCGGAGCAGCCACGGCGCACGACGGTGAGCAACGGATCATGCCTAAATTCAACGCCAACCAACACCCAAAGGGATCCCTGAAGTTCCTGTTGTCACCAAGACGAAGAATCCCTCCTTAGAACTAGGGTTTAGTGGTGGAAGAGGGATCAAAAAATAGAAGAGGAGCTTGGATGGGCTTATGTACAGGATGGTAGACAAGGGCCAAAGATCGATGAGCAACCAGCGGTTCAACGATCCATTCCTCGAGGTAATGATCCGGCATGTAAGAGGGAAGCTCGAGGAGAAAAGTCTTCAAGAAATCTAACCAATTTGTTGCTCGCATCGACTTGGAAAAAAGAGCGAAGATGGGTCAAAACAAGGTCTGTCAGAGGCTAGGCTGGGTGTCAGAGGAGTTGACCGAGGTCAACCCTTGACGCCCCATGGTTGGTCCACATGGACCAACCAGGAAAAAGCCAGCCTGAAATTAATTAGAAATGAATAATAAATAATAAAAGATTTTATTAAATTAAGTAAGATAAAAATATTCCTTATTTTCTATATTATTTTATTATGAGTTTTGTTTATTTTTTTATAGGTTATAAATTACAAATTAGTTTTTAGGGTTTCCTTTGTAGGTATATTTACCTATCTTTCAAGTATTTTTATTTTATTTTATATTTTTTATTTCACTATTCTATTTTCTTATTTTATATATTTATAACTTATGTTTAGATACGTAAATCTATTTATTATATTTTTCTAATGTAACATGTATATTTAAATAAATAGGGGTATGATATATATGGGTATAAGTATAGGTATTTTACCTATGTATTTTTGTATTTTATTGTCTTTCAATATTTTATTTAGGGTTTTATTTTGGTTTTAATGTGTACATATATTATAAATAATATTTATAAAATTATAAAGTATAAAATTATAAAAGAATAAAGAATAAATAAAATGAATGTTTTTTCGGGCACACTATACAATAGGGGTCCAAAACCTAACTTTCACACCTTAACTCCAAAAAATATGAAGCCAATTCATTAAAAAGCTTATTAAAAGTTATATCCCTTAAAAGTGATTTTGTTACATTTTGAGTTTTTATTTGAGAGATATGGGTCTGGAAAGTTGGGATTTTGGCTTTTTATTTAAAGTATAACTTATACGTTGTATATTATTTTTGTATGAAATCAATTTTTTATTTTTCTATATATTATTATCTACAATTTTTATGTACAAAGTTTCTTTATTTGAGGTATAAAAGATAGAAAATAAAATAGGTCCCAAAAATGAATAAATGATGAATAAATAAATGGGATTTTTATTGTATTATTGGCACTTATCTCCCCCTATTTTATTCCTTATCGACTTAGTCATCAAGATGCCTAGGTCTCGAGGTTTAGAGTCATAAAATACCTTTAGAATTTTATTTTATTTTTTTCTTTTCTGTATTCTATAATGTTGGCATTAAAAATAACATTTTATACAATATTTATACAATAAAGAATGAATGTTAATTTTCACAAATAAAGGGTATTTACATGCATTCGCTATGGGTTTTAAGGCCAAGATGATAGAATAAAGATGATGAAATGGAGATTCATCAACCCTATGGTGGTTAACCAGATTTTCATGTGTTGTTGCAAATGCTTGAAATTCTAACCACCAATTTTTTCAAGCATCCCGGTCATATCGACCCCTGATTTAAATCATGTCCAATAAAATGTTAATCCTAGTTCCGATATGTTCTCTAAGATTGTTGGTAATATGATCAAGATGGTATGCAACAAATAGAAATTATTCATATGAACATGAATCATTAATAATGCATCGGAGATTAAAAAGATTATAATAATGCATTTTCGATTCATATCACAATTACAATATGTACGCAAGAATGGATTCAAAAAATGATACTTCGCGTTAGGACAAAATCCGTCAAAATAAAAAGGGCAAGCCAATTGCAGTAAACAAGACTGTAAAGAGAATAGATTAGAGATCATTGAAGCATCCATGTAATGGACTGACCTTAAAGAAGATATCACACAGGCAATACTGGTGCATAGGGTATTGACGTTCCGCTCTTAGTATACGACAACACACAATCATCGTCCGTGCACTCCAACGAGATCATCCTTGAAAGTACATCAGAGAATTACAAGCGAGGGAAGAGAATAACGTCACCGCATGATGAAAGAACAGAGGTTGCGAGAGAAAGAGAAAGGTTTTCTTGCGTGTAAAGAAAAATGACGTCTTGGGATGGGTTTAAAAAGACCTAGTGCACCCTTTCGATTTTCCCCTAACGATCACCTCTTCGGATTCTAAAATGGTGGCTAAGTCTGAACCGTTGGGTCAAGTGGAATTCCCGCAGTGGTCTAATCACAACTAATTCATATGATTAATTTATTTGATTATTATCGAGATGTGAGATCCGAATTGACTCTCTCTCTCGAGCCGGAGACGGAGCGAGTGCATCTGTGGTCATCCATTCATCTTTTCTACTATTGCTACAAGATCTTAGGGTATGAACTCATATATAAGTCCATTAATATTTTGGAACTTCTAGATGTGCTACTAAAACTCTACTCGAAATTCTTCTTGTTTCAAATTTAGGAATTTTCAATTTTCTTCCAACATCATTGATTTCCTAATTGAAATCAATTTGTTAATCTAATGTAATTGCATAAGCTTATCAAATTAAAACATAATTACATAGTTTTAAATGCAACACAAAATACCTTAAAAACAATAATATTTAATTTTCTCAAGAAGTCACTCAAATTAAACGTCTAATATTAGAATGACATTGTCATTGTTTAATGGCGTTATGTATCAGTGGAGAGAGAGCATTATTAACGAGGGTTGTTTCAATCAAAACTCATAAAGCTTTAGAATAGTTCCACAGATCAACAAAACTAAATCGCAAAATTTTGATCAAGTCTCCGGATTCTATTTTAATTTAATTAGCACGAATGGGTCAAGATAGCTTAGTCCCCCAAAACGTGTCAGCCATACTCTTAAGCAAACGGAAAAGTTATTACCTAATTTTTGCCATCTATCCATACGCCCACACATGCAGAGCATTTCGTCGAAGCTCGCTGATCTGGACCTATCGGCTTCAAAGTTCCATTAAACTATGTTTTTATTAGCTGTAGGATGTCGGGAATGGTTTTTAAAAGACCGTGCAAATTTGACTTTTATATTGACCAACCCCAGACCATCCCTCTCATTCTTTCGTCTATATAATGGAAACCTCGCGTCATCTCTTCCAAGACATTCCCCGCGTAGCACTCACTCATTATGGCTGCCAAATCCATGACACCTCTCCTTCTCTCCCTCGTAGTGCTTCTCTTCTTCTCTTCCTGCTCAGCTCTCACACCCCCAAGGCGCATTACCCCAGTTCTCACCGTCTCTAAGGACGCGTCCACAAACCAGTATGTCACACGCCTTCGCCAGAAGACCCCCTCCTCCGTCCTCAGCCTCGTTCTCGACCTCGGCGCCCGCTACTCGTGGGTAGACTGCGAAAACGGCAGCTACATCTCCTCCACCTTCTCTTACGTACCCTGCAAAACTAAGGACTGCGTGGCCGCCCTGTCCAAGGGCTGCAGCGGTTCCAATATCTGTAGCATCTTCGCGTGGAACCCATACATCAGAACCACTACTCCCGGGGATCTTGCGCAGGACAGCATCACCATTACGACTACCGACGGCTTCAAGCCAGTGACCGTGCCCAACGTCACCTTCTCCTGCGGCTTCAACTCCCTCCTCGAAGGCCTCGTCCCGGGTGCCTCCGGGATGGTCGGGCTCGGCCGTACAGGAGTCTCCCTCCCCTCCCAACTCTCCTCGTCGCTGCGTTATCCCAACAAGTTCGCTCTCTGTCTTCCTTCCGCCGGCCCCAGGCAGGGTGTTATCTTCTTCGGCGACGCCCCCTACCACATCCCGACCAGAGACTTCATCTCCGCCGCCTTCGTCTACACACCTCTGGTCGTAAATCCGGTTAGCACCGCGGGTACGTACTTCAAGGGTGAGCGCTCCGTCGAGTACTTCATCGAAGTAAGCGCCATTAAGGTGAACGGCAAGAATGTGCCGGTCAATACGTCGTTGCTTTCCATAACAAAGAAGGGTACAGGTGGCACGAAGCTCAGCACTGTGAATCCCTACACGGTGCTGGAGTCGTCCATCTACAAGGCCGTCGTGGATGCCTTCGCGAGAGAGTCGGGGCTAACGAGGGTGAAGCCCGTCGCACCCTTTGGCGCCTGCTTCGACGGCAAGAAGGTGCGGAGCACTTGGGTTGGGCCGGATGTGCCGCCGATCGAGCTGGTGTTTGGGAGCGGGGCGAGCTGGGCGTGGAATGGTGCGAACAGCGTGGTGGAGGTGCAGCCGGGAGTTCTGTGCTTGGGGTTGATCGACGGCGGTGCGGCGGCGACCACGTCGGTCGTGGTGGGCGGGTATCAGATGGAAGATAACATGCTGCAGTTCGATCTCGTGGGCAAGAGGTTCGGTGTCACGGGAACTTTGCGAAGTTTACATTTCTTGTGCTCCTACTTCAACGTGACTGTGTGATGGCAATAATAATGATGTAGGTGTTCTAGGGTTCAGGTGAGATTTATCTAAATAAGCTGATGACTGCATCGGTATGGTCGTGGAAGTCGGTCTGTCCATGTCAGTGTACTTGTTGTTTGTTTCCCAGGTACCACACCACCCGTGTTTATCTTTATCCACTGTTCGTGATGGTAACAATGGCAAATGCCGCTTGTTAGAGTCATGTGTTCTCGTTCTGGAAATTAAGTCCATATCTTAATCAAAATCCAACCAATCGGCAAAGAATGTCGAACCGGTTAACAAGCAAAACGACTAGAATTGACTCTGATTTAACGCAAAGTAATGTTCATACAATCTGAATATGAAACATCAAGATGTCCCTAACTTTTCTTGCAAGTGCTGGGAAAACAGAGCTATTGCCAGATGACAAGCACACGAAACAGGGGATCTTTAAGGAACAAAAACTACTACTTTGAGGAGTAATATTCCACATCAGCCACAAAATACATTCATCTAATTTATCCTACGTGGTTCTTTACTGGAATTAATTAAACTTTACCTAAGATGGGTCATAAGGCTATGAACGAGCTGAACTTAGCCTGAGAAAGAAATCTGTAGCACCTGCATGGCGATTAGCTCAGCATAGACACGGTTGAGCCCAAGACATCCATTAAAGGTGGGTTGGAGATGAAGTAATCCTTGCATTTGGATAGAGGGTCATCTTGAAAAGGTCATCTTGAAAAGGATAACCATCCAAAAAAAGGGTTACCTTGTGGATGACTTTTTTTTGTGTTTTGTTTCGATACAGGGTTTACTGCTATTGAGATGGGATTTTATTGAGGTTTGCATAATGGTTGGATATTTGCTATTTTGTAATTTTTAGATGATAAGATGATATATTATAATTTTTTTTGTTAGATGAGATGAGAAAGAAATATATGATTTGATGTATTAAATGAGATATTAATATTTTGGGATATTTACCCAGCGAACCCTGAAATCTTTCAAAATTACCTCTACGACCTTTGAAACATCGATATTCCTCCCTAGACCCCGTAATCTTGCTCCGTCTTACCTCACGAACCCTACCGTTAAATTGGCACACCTAGAGTTAACTTCTTTAGGTTAAAAACGAGTTAATCTAACCCCCTATGATCGGATGGCTATAATTAAATAATCTAACCCTACCCTTTCTAGACTAATTAATAAATACAAAACTGAGGAGGTAAAAATTGCAAAATACCCCTCTAATGTATGGAGACGGATAGTCTGTATTGTCCACTTGCCATGTGTTGCGTCTTCCTTACACGATACGAGTTCGCAGAAGGCTAAGATTAGACCTGGTCCGCGTATCTGACGGTCACTGCAGTACTGAATCGAATGGCTCCTGTACGCTTAGGCGATTGTTCCCGATCGAATGGATGGAACGTATCATGGAAGAACATGCAAGAACATCAACCCTCCTGAGCTTCGATCAGCAAAATCTCTGAGCCCTGGACTTCTCCTTCACTGTAGATGGCTTCTAGATGTTCCTGGAGCTGTTCTGCGTCGATGGAGCTCTTCAAAAAGGGCAGGGACCTCACGAGGAGCTCCAGCGAGGCCATGTACCTGGAGCAAGTTCCTAAGATTCGTAACCCCTAGGAAGGAGGGTCTTTTTTCTCTGTTACCAGCAGGAACAAACTCGCAACAAATGGGTGAAGCCAAGGTGGGCTTCGTGGGTCTAAATGAATGCGAGGTTGGTCGGAATGACACTCTCTGATGAACGAGGAGATGGGAGAATAGGTAGCTCGTTCTGTGCAAGAACGATAGGAGCGAAGGTGCCTGGGATGGTCGGACAACTATGAGGAACAAGATGGAGGTGTTGTGCGGGGTGGAGAGGTTTGATAGTGGTCGTAATGGGGTGGCAGAGCAGGGGCTCTGTCATACGAAAGACTTGGTTTTTATGCTAAATGAAATGGATTCAAATAAAATAGAAGGGCAGTCTACGCTAACGGTCCAACGATCACCAAATTTTCGATCGTGACCACGGGTCCAACGATCACCAAGGCAACGCGAACGAGAACGGCGATGACGACGGACGGAACTCATCCTTCGCCACGCAGCTCACTACCATAATGGGGATGCTGGACGGGAACCTGGAGACGAAGGCGAAGCTGTACAAGGACCCGTCTTTGAGCTCCATCTTCCT
This sequence comes from Ottelia alismoides, assembly GCA_037367405.1. NCBI lineage: Eukaryota > Viridiplantae > Streptophyta > Magnoliopsida > Alismatales > Hydrocharitaceae > Ottelia > Ottelia alismoides. The sequence continues at coordinate 31,193 of JAZKJV010007749.1, forward strand.
GATGAACAACGGGAGGTACATGGTGCAGAAGGTGAAGGGGTCTCCTGAGATCAACGAGCTTCTGGGGAACACGTGGTGCCGGAAGAGGTCGTCGGACCTTCGGCAGTACCACAAGAGCTACCAGAGGGAGACGTGGGGGAAGGTGCTGTCGTGCTTCCGCGACGAGGGCCTCACGACCAAAGGCGGCGTGTCCAAGCCGGTGCTCAAGGAGAGGTTCAAGAGCTTCAACGCGCTGCTGGAGGAGATCCACAAGACGCAGAGCACGTGGGTGGTGAGCGACGAGCAGCTGCAGTCGGAGCTCCGAGTGTCTGTTCAAGCGGTCATCGTGCCGGCGTACCGGTCGTTCCTCGGAAGGTTCCAGCAGTACCTCGACGCCGGCCGGCAGACGGAGAAGTACATCAAGTTCGCACCGGAGGATCTAGAGAACTACATCGACGAGCTCTTCGACGGAAATCCGGCGTCCATGACCAGGAGGAGGACGTGATTCCATGATCATATGCATTAGCCGCTGCATGCATTGCATTGCATTGCACTGCATTGCAGGGGTTCAAATTTGGTTGGTTTCCACGAGTTGGAGTATAGGGTCCAAAATATTTTTCTCTTTTGAGGGTTTTGATATATGTTTCGATTTTATTTCATTCATTGTGATTCAATGTTTTTGATCTATAACACCTGGAGGTTTGATTCAGTAGACAACATGAGATAGTTCGGAGAATGAATAAGTTTAAGATCATTGATTCAGTAAATATCTCAAATTATAATTTCCTTGAAGCAGAGGATCATCTAGAATATTTAAAGGGATATTTAAATATTTAAATATTTAAAGGCGGCGCAACGGGAGCCGGGGCTTCGACGAGGACGACGGGGAGGCGGCGGTGGGAAACGGATGTGAGGAGGGAGGGGTGGAATGGCAATAAGCGTAAATTTGACAAACAAGATGGGTATATTGTTACATTTAATAACGGAATCCGGTTAGTTTTAACGGACAAATGGATGGAGGTTAACCAGAGGGTCTGCACGGTAATGGTTAGCAAGATTACGGGGTCTAGGGAGGAATATCGATGTTTCAAAGGTCGTAGAGGTAATTTTGAAAGATTTCAGGGTTCGCTGGGTAAATATCCCTAATATTTTCCTATGGGCCTCACATGAGAGGGAATAAAATATGTCGGTAGAGGCCCACCAAGGTGGAGATGTGGATTTGAGTGGAGATTCTAGAAAACCTTCGGAGGTTTTCAAGAGATGACCCAAATCCCCTCAGGTAAACCCCCTAGCTAAACAACTCTCCTCAACGAAATAAGGTAGGGAGAAAGAAATTGGTATAGACAATCATCATATACTAATTATCCAAAACACAAGTGTTGCTCTTATTTAAGGAGAGGCTTGGCTTGGATTTGTAAAGGAGCTTTGATGCTTTATTATGGATTAATGAATTATGACAGGGCCTACACACAACAAGTTAGGCTGATAATATGAATACAGAATAAGATGCGGTGGATGGTAGGTAAATAATTGTTGGTAGGTTACTTGTGGTGATTACTCAATCATCGCAAGTCCTACGTATCGGAAAAAAGCAACAATAATAGCAGTCGCTACCATTGGTGCCACAAATGTTGATGATTGTTGTTACAAATGCCTCATCGTCTCGCTCCTCCTATCCCTCCTCCCCCACCTCATCTCTTCCAATCCCCCTCTTTTGTGCTTCCCCCTCCCCCATCACCATCTTCTCTATCCTTTTTGTCATTTACCATATCTCTTTCCAAATCTAAGACAACTTCACTTCCATTCAATCAACATCTATACGAAACGGATTTTGGAATTTATTGACATTCTCCAAAAAAAGATTCTAAGGAATCTAAAAAATTGAAAAATTGGATCTATGTCCAACGGATTACACCTACCAAGAAAAAATATTTTGTTTTGGTTCGACCTGTAGTCACATATAAAATAGTTGATGGGATCAATTTAGCAATATTTTTCCCGTGGGATCCCTTGCGAGAAAGGGATAATGTCCAACTTAGAGTTGTCAATTATATCCTTTATGGAAATGGCAAGCCAAATCGAGGAATTTATCACACAAGTATTCAATTAATTCGCACTTGCTTAGTATTGAATTTGGATCAAGAGAGAAATGGTTTTATAGAAGAGATTCATGCTTCTTTTGTTGAAATAAGGACAAACGATCTTATTCGCGATTTCATAAAATTTGAGTTAGTCCAAACCCCTTTTTCATATATTGTAAAAAAGAAGGATACAGTGGGTTCGGGGTTTATCTTCTTCATATGATGTCTTCACTTGCATACTTAATAGCCAAACCTAACTAAAGTCCATCATCCCTAAATCCAAAGACCAACATCTTTGAGTTCAACACTCCTTGGAAAGATGTATAAATAAGTGAAATGATGAAAATACCTCAATATTTGCACTTCAATACTCCTTGAGTTCAACCACAACTCCGCGTTACTGTGTACTTTTTATTTGCACAGTCTTGGATTTCTTTCTATCACTACAATCATTCTTAAAATATGCTATTCAGTTTTCAAACACCCAAAACCCTTGCATAAAACATCAAGGGAAGGTAGATTTGCAGTGCACTCAAGCCTCTAACAATTGAGAGTCGAGGACTCAATTCAATTATTTAATAGAGATGAGTGATGTGATGCGGACTTGATGTGTTGAAACATGTATTTTAGGCTTTTGATTCCGCATTGCCTTGTTTGTTACCAATGGTTAAAAATTAATAATTATAAAATTATATTTGTTGATGTGCTATGAGATAAAGCCAAAGTTGTATATATATATACGAGAGAATCCCCTGTGAAAATTTCATGTATTGTAAATTGGCATCGTATATTTGTTTCTTATTTTTTAGAAGTCTACGAGGTTTTTCTTGATTTTCTTGCATTTCTTTAGTCTAACTTCTATTTGAGAAATTTAGTAGAAAGTAGAATATAAATACTTAATTAAATTTTAAATCTTCTAAAAAGAGGAACTAAGCCTACGAAAGTTGAATGTGATTAAAACATAAGTAGTTTAGAAGCACTAACTATAAATCAACTGAATTGAAAATATTTTAATTCAATAGGCTAAATCGTAACAACATAAAATTGATTTTTTAATATGCTAAATTAGCGAGATAAAACATGCAGTTTTCATGTAAAATTAATATAAACAGTAATATATAAAGACTAAATTACACTTATTGAGTCCTAGTCAAGATCGACTCGGCTCACTCATTCACCCGATGTCCTTAACGCCACCAATCGAGTTGGGATCTACGTAAATACAAAAGGAAACCTCCTAAACATGATTGAACTACTTGACGCCCACCACCGACCCCACAACCTCACACACCTCCACGACCCCGACCCCCACCGCTGACGACCCCCTCCGCCAGCGACCCTGACCCCCACCACCACCCGACCCCCACCGCCAACGACCCTGACCCCTGCCGCCGCCCCACCCTCACCCAACCCCCACCACTCGACCCCCACCATTGTCGACCCCCACAGCCTCACGCACCTCATCGACCCTCGCCAGAGCTCCGCCGCCGACCCCCACTGCCACCGACCCCCACCAGCGACCCCAACCTCCGATCCCGCCCACCAGGGCTCCGAGGACGACGGCGCATCCTCTCCCCTGTCTGTGCGGCCCTGCATACCTTCACCGATGCCGAGTACGTCGAGTAGGTTGCACCTCATCTATTTTGGGAGGAGCACCCACCAGGTGTTCGAGATTTTGCACCACTTATTTTTATTCTTGGAGAGCAATATCATGCCAGATCTCGAAGAAGGAGAACTTCGGAACAATGCACTGCAGGCATCTAGCCACCCGCCACCTTCTTTATGTCCTCCCGAGAACTCGTCTAAGGGGATTTTATTGTGTCCATTTAGAGATTTTCATTATTGTCCGGATGGTAGAGAGGGTAGAAAAGGTTTTACACGTTTGATCTCCCATCTCAAAAGAGTGCATCTCTCCTGTGAAGAACGGTGTACCTTATTGCAGGATGCTCTTCAAAAGGACCGTGATTTTATTTCTTGTTGTGGATGAGACCTTGAGGGTCCTTGATCATTGGTTATGTGGGAAGTGCATGAAGATACAAGCAATGAGTCGTGCATGTCACCATGATGATGGTATTGCTAGGATCACTAATGAGACTAGAGATATTGAAAGTCATATTGTTGGTATTATTAAGCCTCTCAAGAGGAGTCTTGAGATTTCTATTATCAGAGAAGGACCGGTCCTTAATAGCGGACTTCTCGATCGGGTCTTTAAAGCACCTATCTTGACAGTGAAGAGCATCCCTCCTAGTTGTCGACTTGCCTTCTCTCATGCTTTAAAGACATCTCTTTATAAAGTGGTCGATGAGCCGGGATCCGTTTCTGCATGGGTTATGTTGTTGCTTCTTCCACGTTGTACTTTGCAGGTATTTCGTCCTCAAAACGGACATGATAGTAGGTCTGGCAACAGAAAGTCAATACAACATCTTATCCTCAAATATCTCTCTACCTGGGGAGACGTTGGCGGTATTGCTAAGCTTGTGGATCAGATGTTGAACGCTCATGTTCTTGTGGGCATGGACCATGATAGTGGCTACTATGCGGAGGGAGAGACGAAATTAAATCTAAACATCAAGCAATGTATTTGTAAGGTCGTTGATGGCCATTTTACAGCGGCGGTAAAGGTTTTGTCTTCTTCAGGTGTAGCACCTTTTAGTGGAGATCCCCTATACTTAAAATCACTTTACACTTATTTGAAGAATAAGTGTAAATGAAGAGAAGAAAGGGAATGGAAGAAATTGGACTAAACTTATTTTTCAAACTAACTCTTCATAAAAGAAAAAAAAACTAGAGAAAGGTCGAACCTTTAGATTATTAATTTGGCATAATAACTTAGGTGAGAGTCGAAATATACATTCCACAAACATCATCCAAGTTCACCTTGATAAACAACTCAAAGCAACCTCTTCATATCGCACTCTCCTATGGCATTAAGCTAACTTGATATGTGTGTGAATTGTGTTAGCTCTTCCTACTTAAGGAAGGGAATGTACAATATAATCGTACCTAACACCCCAGCATTCTCGTTATCTAACAACTCTTGAAAATTTGTCACTAAGAACAAGAAAGGGGATTTTGAATTGTGCGATAGAAATTATGTAAATAAAATATAATTCGCATATATTTAGAGATTTTTATGTGGAAACTAGATTCAAACACGCACAACCTAGGTTGATGCTCACATCCCAATTACTCATGGTGACAACAAGGCTAAGACCAATAGCAAGGACATGGGTAAACACAACAAAGACAACCCATCCAATACAATGCCCAAGGATCACAAATGACTCCATCAGAAGATTTATAACACCCAGTATAGTCCCACATCAGGAACTCACAAAGTATGAGAGTGGGTTATAAGTGGTGGGGATTGCTACTTAACAATTTGGGCTTAAGTATTTTGCATGATTGTCAACAGGTCCATTAGGGTTCATATCCAACAAGTTGTTAGGGTTTGTTTTCATGGATAATTGTCTGGAGACTCAAGCCCGGTATGTTACAAATGGTATCAGAGATGGTTCCATCTGATAGTGGAAAGAACTACTCCAGAGGTAGAACTCCTACAAAAAGATAGGAGGAAAAGGCTATCCGGAGCGTGCAACCACCACTATCATTGGGAATAAGTGATGGGTCATATCACAATGACAATGTTGTAAATATAAGTGGGGGAGATTGTAACAACCCCAAAAATAGTCCCACATAGTAAACTCACAAAGTGTGAGAGTGTGTTATAAGTGATGTGGATTATTACTTGACAAATCAGGCTTAAGCATTTTGTGTGGTTGTCAACATATTCATTTGGGCTCAAACCTTATAAGTTGTCAAGGTCAATTTTCTTTGATAACGGTCTGGAGTCCTAAGACTAGGACGTTACATGATTACTTGGAAGAGTTGGCCAAGATGATGAATAACTTACATAAGGATGTCTAAGGAATATGCAAATAATTAATGTTAGGTACGAATATCTTAACACAAAGTCTTGATACTTCCCAAAAGTTAGTATAAAAAAACAATGGAGATAAATCAAGTATCGATGCTAGTAACCCTTATAGCAGGACGGCTACACAAGACCCACCAAAAATAAAAGGGAAGAAAGAAGAAAAGAATGACCTTGTTGAGGACCAAGTCGAAGAAAACTTGGGTAAAGATGTCTCTACACCTAACACTCCATCTTCACACTAATACAATTTTATCTCCCTTCCCAGAGGTACTAAAGAAACTCAAATTCAAAAAGTCCACATTGGTCACAAATGAGGACATCTTGAAAGTATTTAAGCAAGTATATATCAACATTTTATTTCTTGGTGCTACGGAAAACATACAGGCCTACACCGAATTCCTCGAGTACATATGTACCTCAAAGCAGAATCCAAAGGCCATGATCCAAACATTCAAGCATTACATTCTTATTCAAAGAGACCACCAATGTCATCTTACACGATCTTCCCCAAAAGAGACATGACCCTGGAACACCCATGATCAAATATGAAATACCCGACTCACTCTTCAAAAAATCTCTCCTAGATATCTGACATACATCAATTTTCTATCCACATCACCGATTGACGATTTCCATCTAGGTCAGTTGAAACCCTCACCAATGACTCTCCAGTTGGTAGATGGATCTGTCAAAAGACCTAAAGAGATACCCGAGGATATATTGGTAAGATTGTAGGATTTTTATTGTCTAGTTGATTTTCTAGTATTGGACATGGAAATACCTGAGAAGCTAAGTCATATCCCATTATATTATGGAGACCATTTCATAGAGACTGCAAAATCCCATGTAGATTGTGAGAAAGGAATGGTTGAATCTTAATTGATGTGATAATACCATTGTACAGGACTAAGTAGGATGAAAACACTATGGCTTCATAAAAATGTCATCATTTAGATTCCATTGAGGAGAAATTCATATACACCTACATGCCACTAGAACTACTAGCATACCAACTGACGATGATCAAGATCCAATATTGGAAGAATTGAGCAATGACCTTAGTAGTTGTTTTCCACCCTATGCAAGCCTGAGAATGTTGCACTAGACTTTGAGACTCCACATGACTCATCCAACATCACACCTGTCCAATTGGAGTTGAAACATCTATGTGAGAACCTAAAGTATGCGTTTTTGGAAACTCAAACCTTGCAAACACTCATTAATTCTTATTTAACCGATGACCAAGAGAATCAATTATTGGAGGTTTTGACGAAAAATAAGACGATCATTGATTGGACATTTGCCGACCTTCAATGTCTCATCCTTGGTTATTGCATACACCATATATATCTTGAAGACGAGAGTTGGCCCTCCCGCGAGATGCGTAGAAGGTTGAATCCAAACATGTGGACGGTAGTGGAAAAAGAAAAATTTTCAAATTGTTGGACAATGGCATGATTTATGCCATCTCAAATAGCACACGGGTAAGCCTAATTCATGTAACACCTAAGAAAGCAAGCTAACTATATTTACTAATGATAGGGGTGAGTTGGTGCCGACTGGGATTGCTTTTTCTTGGAGTATTTGTATTGGTTATAGGAATTGAATGCTGTGACAAAGAAAGACTATTTTCAACTCTCCTTTATTGACCAAATTACAAAGAAGTTAGCTGGTAAGGATTGCTTATATTTTCTGGATGGATACTCGTGCTAAAACTAAGTGGTCATCAATCCACTCGATAAGGAAAAGGCTACTTTTACATGCTCATATGGCACCTATGCATTTAGGAAGATACCTTTTGGACTGCGCAATGCACATGCAAACTTTTAAAGGTGTGTGATAGCTATTTTCATTGAGATGGTAGAAGCCTTCATGGATATTTATAGATTTTATATGGATGACTTTTCAATCTTTGAGGATTCATTTGATTCTTGTATGGCATATCTTGATCACGTTCGTAGGCGGTATGTGAAGGCGAGCTTCATGATTTCATGGGAGAATAGTTATTATATGGTCACCGGTGGGATTGTTCTTAGACTGTGTCCAAAAGAGGGACGAAGGTGGACAAGGCTAAGATAGACTTCAATCTCCAAATGCCACCACCTACAAACATCAAGCAAATTTATCCATTCCCAGGACATGTCGATTATTATTGATGTTTTAATAGACAGTTCTTGAAGATATCTAGGCCCCTCATTGAACTGTTATCCAAAGAATAAGCCTATGACTTCGACGATGATAACATGGAGGCTTGTACACATTGAAGGACCTAGTGACCCAAACCACAATCCTTCAACTCCCCGATTGGACTCATAATTTTGAGATCATGTGCGGTGCAATATACTATGTAGTTGGGGAGGGGGGAGGGATATGATAGAATATTTCCAAGTATCTTATTGTGATCCATTAAAGCTAGTAAGACCCTAGACAATGCTTAAAGGTATTACACAGCCATTGAAAAGGGATTACTAGCAATTATCTTTGGATTGAAAAAATTTCAACCACATATTTTTAGGCTTGAAAGGCCACTGTGTACTCAGACTACACAACACCATGACATCTTTTGCTTAAGAAGGATGTCAAATCTCAAATTATTCGATGGATACTCCTCTTACATGAGTTTGATTTAGATATCAAGGGCAAAACATGAAGATAGAGTGTCGTACCTTATCAGCTGTCACTATCCACAACTAAGGTACGATCACAATCCCCACCATTGAGAAAATCATTCTGGATGAGAGGTTGTCGTTTATGTCCCATCTTACATGGCATACAAATATTGTCAACTATTTCACTGCTAACAAGATGCCAAAAGATTCGAACAATCAACAATGAGATAAATTCATTTCAAAATTTAAATTCTATGTATGGGAAGACCCGATCCTATATAGGACATGTGTTGATCATTTAAAGAAACTTTCAAATTAGAACTTCTAAAGGCCCGTTCGGTACAGTAATAACGGAAATGGATAAGGATGGATAAGCCACTATTTTTGCTTGGTTTGTGGGAGATGATAAAGAGGGATAAGAGGTAGTTATTTGTTATTCTTTGCTATGTAGGAGATGGAAGATACGGAGGGATAAGGGGGTCATGTTATATAAGATTGTTAGATAAGTGATAGTTATTTATTTATTGGTGGAAGATGACTATGATGGAAGAATAGTGAGAGAATTCTTATTCTTCATTTTGACTCCGTAACCAAAACGTTGGTTGTCAAACGAACAAATCATAAGTGTTTGGATTATATCTCACATGTCTCATTTTTCTACACCCCCAAAGGAAAAAAAAGAAAAATACACTTAAACAAGTAAGATTATTTTATTCTGCAGGTGATGAGCATATATTTTATTTTTAGGTTTGTTCCCTTGATCACATACCATGTATCTTTACATTCTATTTTACTCTCTTGACTCTCATAGGATGAAGTGTGCTACATCGACAATGCTCAACAGATTATTCTTCCTTATCACCCACTCATTTAATATATTTTCAATAAACAATGAATACACATGCTAAACTTATGCATTATTTAAGTAAGAACTTCATATAAGGTGAATTCTTCGGTATCACTATCCAACATGCTTCTAATTACTTTTTAAATTCAATCGAAGGTTGCAAGTATACTGAATTTGACCTTATCACTCATCTTAAAAATTAGTACCATGAAATTTATCAACCAAGAAATTTATTTCATGGTGTTTTGCCTTTATATGTTTCGTTTTACGATTTGTGAATTGATGTCTAACTTCCAAGATCCATGAATAGATGATTTTTAAATTATTGTAATGCTAGGAATCTAAGTCATTTTTCAGTTAGCGAGTTCTTCTCCATTTCCATTCAACGAAGAGAGATCAGTATAAACTTAAAAGATTGCTGCTTGTATCATGAATACGACATTCATGACAATGCGACATTCATGACAATGCTGAAACAATGAATGCACTGCAAAAAGAACAGACTTTCTCTTTTCATTTGGCTATCTGACACCATTGATACCTAGAATTGAATATTTTTCTCTTTTAATTTTACATACATGCAATTGCTTTTTTTTTACTCCTTCTAACAAATAAGGCACTATATTTTTTTGAAGACAAATTATAATTGGGTAAATTACAATTTGGGTCCTCATTTATAGGTACGATCTCAGAATGGGTCCTGATCTTTAAATTGTAACGATTCGGGTCTTAGGGCCATTTAGGAAATAGAAATTTTCGAGTTCATGACGAATATGCCCTTGTTGGGAAGGGAATGGGGTTTGGGTTCCAACTTTTAAACAATGACATACTCGTCATTAGCCTCAAAAAATTCCTTACATTAATGGCTCTAGGACCCGAATCATTACATTTAAAGATCAGAACCATTTATAGGATCAGACCCATAGATAGGGACCCAGATTATAATTTACACATTATAATTTTCTTCGTTCTACTCGTCGCCCCTCTCCCCAATTTCTGTCGCCCTCTCTCCCTTTGGAGCTGTGCCCCGTCACTACTGTCGGCCTTCACCTCCTTTCTTCCAACTTCTTGCCCCTTCATCTTCTCGGTGAACCCTACGTCGCAAAACCCAACGCCCCACCCCCACCCCATCCCTCCTCCCAGGTCGCCACCTCCCGTGACACCGGTTTTCTGCATATATGCTCCCATCGCTATTACTGCACCTTCTAAGCGCGATCGCACTGGTCCGGCATTCCTGCCGAGTCCGTAGTCCTCCGATTGTCCGTGATCAACATCGGTCTCCCAACATCCGGAGGTCGTGTTCACCATCTTCTTACTACTGGTTAGTCTCTTGAGTCAACTGGTCATTTTTATTTTCGTAATTGCATTCATAATTTTTGTGGAAACATCTATTGCCTCATCAGAGATTTCCTTTCCAAGCAAGTAGTTAACATGTTGCATTTAGTCTTCCCCTCAAAAAAAGTTACAGTCAGTCTCCTGTTTGCCCTGAAATAACTGCTTAGGAATTGTGCTACTGATGTAGAGGTTGGGTATCTTATCTTGTAGTCTTATATCCATCTCCTAATTGCATTTATTCAGCCATTGTCCGTAAAAGCTGCATCTAAGTTATATATCCGCTTGGTTTTTGTGATTTGTGATCGAACTTTGCATTTTTTGAGTGCGTCATCCTTGCTGTATAACCTAAATCAAAATAGAATCGAAACAATGCAAAACACCAAGTTCCACCCATTATGAAGACCTTCAAACAATAATGTAACAATGGACCCTAAAAAGACACGATTCACGGCCAGCTCTTCCTCTTCCCAGCCCAATGCTCTGTTCGCCACCTACCGTGATTGTCTTTATGTCTTCACCTTGATGTCCCTTGCGACATGTCGCTTGATGCTTTGGATCATCTTCGCCGACTATTAACCAGAGAAGAGGGTCATTTTCGCTCACAATGGACTTTCACACCTTTTCCGACCTCACCTTCTACCTAGGGTTCGAATCTTACCTTATCGCCATTTCACCTCAAGCTGTAGGCGAGTTCGACGTGAATACGATTGTTATAGACAATTCTCGTAACTATCGTCTTCACAGCCACGTGAATGGAAGATCTATTTGTGTAGATGATCATGTCATCAGCACCATACTTAGTTGCTCTTTCTCCCAGGTCCCAGTATTTCTGATTACTTGACAGGAGACATGCTGATTTAATGAGATGTGTATCGTGAGTGTCTCCTCCGAGTCCTCTCATATCAAGCCTTTGATGAGGTCTGCCCTACTTCGGCTTAGTGCTTTCATCCTCTACCTTGCTGTCTCAACTGTATCTTTTCTTGGAATTTCGAGAATAGACATGCCAACCTTTCCTATGTCTCCAATGATACGCTGCTCTCATTTATGTTTACATGAATGAGTTACCTTTTAATTGGAGTCATTACATTCTCTCCATTCCAGCCATTCTACCTATGAACCACCTATTCCTAGGTGTCCTTATTTCTCATATCATGACCTTCTTCTCTATTCTTGACATAGAGGATCCTAGAAAAATCAAAAGAGTTAAGTCTTTTGGAGAAGAAGCAATGAGATTCAATCGAGCTGTGGATGACAACCCTCCACCTTGTCTACCTTCATCTTAACCAAGTCCCTTCCTACCAACTCTGACAAGTGACAACAAAATTTCATTGCTATGTCATGCACCATGTTCGGCCTGTATCATCTCACTTTGACTACTCTTAGACTTACCAAAAGCAAGGTTCAGGAAAGCGGTATGCACATGCGTTCAAACAGGTCACCGAATATCGATTAAGCGGTATATGGAGGCATATGCAGTTTTACGCGGTTTTCTAATTTTTATTTAAAAATAAATAAATATATGCAAAAGTGACTACAACTGAACTGAATTTATGAATAAGTGTGGTCCAACAAAAGATCAAAGAAAAATGACTTTCATATATAGCTCAAAACTAGCTCTATCAATCAAAAAATAGTTAAAGGTATGTTTAAGTTTTTGGTATCTTTAACATAGGTGGATACAAAATAAAGAATAGTAAGAGAAGTTTAAGGACTTAAAACTAGATTGCTCCGCATTTATTTAAGTGAACTTATTTTCAAAGACCATACAAGATTATCGACCAACAAAGGGATGGTAAGAAAAAAATTAGCAAGAAATCAGTAGCTAGAAAAAATCCGATCAAGAAATGAGTAGCAAGATACAAACAAAAAAACATGAAAAAAATGGGAATTAGGGCTACCAGAGGTGAAGGAGTTCATGGTAACGAGAGACCTTGGAGGCGGAGGAGCTTCACAGTAGAGGGGTGGTTTGGCGGAGTGGCTTTGCAGCGCCAGTTGGAGGCGGAGGAGCTTCGGGCAACACATTGCAACGGTGGTTGGAGTCAAGGGTTTTGGATTTCGCTGTGGGAGAGATCGAAGGGGAGAGAGGGCTATTCGAGATAGCTATCTTGGTGCTATCGGATCCGTATCTTGAAGATCCGTATTCAATTACCGAGAAAACCCCAAAACGATCGCATGAGTCGAATATACGGTCGCGCAACCTGCATATGCGGCCCGCATATGCGCATAGAGGTGCACTTCAAGAATGCGGTTCACTGAGGAGACTGCTTAGGCATATGCAGCCACATATGCAGCAACACAGACTGCTTTCGTGAACACTGACCAAAAGCAGCAACTTCCTCCTGACCACACTTTGGAGCCCAAAATATCGTAGATGTCATTTCCTTGATTTCCGAGTAGATTGCATGGGCATGTTGAGTTGATGATGAGCCACAACATCAACATGGCTCGTTATGCGAATGACTTCGCAACTTTTCAAAATGAACAAGGTGAGCTTATTTATCGTCTTTCTGATAGGATGGACAAGCTTAAAATGTCAAAGAAGTCATCTTCCTCCTTTCATAGATTTGCTCGAGTCCCTCTTCTTCCTCTTACTCGCATAAGGAGTCCTACTCCTCCTCCTCTTGCTCAATCCTCTCGTGGTAAGATGATCCACATTCTAGACCAAATGGATACAAAAGAAGCATAAACTGAAGAAGAAGAAACTGATGAGGATCCGATCTTTGAGTATGATTCAGATGTTTAGCATACGCTCGCAACATCTCAAAAGTGCTCTCGCCGTTCTTCCTCTAGGGCATTTGACTCAGATTTTGACCTCGATGCCTAGTTATCTTTCTTTATTTTTCTTCATGTATGAGAGATAATGTAATCTAGGAATGCTTTTCTTGTTTGCTTTAGTATGTTTTATGCTTTTATAACATGTAATGACTACTTTCTATCAATGAATTTGAAGTTTCTCAAGTTCTTTTTAATTATAACAAGAAGGGGGTGATAAGAAAAGAAAGAATTTAGATGTTTTATGTGTTTTATGGCTTCGTTGTTTCAGAGGGAGTTTTGCATTGATTATCTTTTGTAAGTATTTTATTCTGCAAAAGTTTCAAGTCTTTTCTTTATATCGTTTTGTCATCTTTAAAAGGGGTAGATTGTTAGAACCATGCTTCTCTTCCTAAAGTTGTTTTAAAGCTGATATACACTCAAATATTGGATCTACTTGCATTTGTATGATGTTTTGCAGAAATTTTAAGCTCAAGATCTCAAGCGAAGTTCCTTAAAAGTTTTAACTTGTTATTATATGTTGTTGAAGCTTAAGTTTTTATGATTATTGTTTAAACATTAATGTACTCTAAAGTATGTCAAAACATTGTATTTTTGTACTATCACATTGGAGTTACCTTATTTTCTCTCAAGTCAACTGCAAGAACCAAATCAAAGAACAAGTCAACCCTTAAGACTCAGGTTGATCGATCGTGCCTTCCTTGATATCCTTATTGATCGACCAGACCTGTTGGATCAAAGATACTGATTTGATCGATCATTTGCAAGCTCTGGAAGATTGCTCTTTCTGGTCGACCAAATTCCAATTCTGATTGGTAAATCTTGTTTGACCGGTAAGATACTTTGTGTTAATCGATCATTTCTGAATGTCTCCTTTATTTGAACGTTATATTTTATTGATCGTAAGTGTTGATTTTTGATCGATCAATCTTTTAATATTTGAATTCTTGAGTTGATCGATTAAAGCCTTAATGTGATCGATTAATCCATGTCTGATCGGTCATCGCTTTTCATTTGATCGATCAATTATTTGAATTTTGAATCCAAAACTTACAATTTTTACCATTGACGGTTACACTCTTGAAACACTATAAAAGAATACCCCAACCACATCATTTTTACATACAACTCACAATGAGTCTTCTAAAGTTCTCTGAGTAGCTCTCTCTCTCTCTTGTTCTTGAGTGTTCTTCATTCTTCAGAGAGAAGTGTTTCAACAATTTGCTAGAAAACTAGTTTTGTTCTATAGACAACTCTCTAAGTTCTTTGTGTAGAGCCAGATTACTTCAAAGCTATGAAAATTTGGTGATATTTTCTATAGCTAAATTTAATTATTAGAGATATTTGCTTGAATCTGATTGTCTAATATAATCTCTGTTGTATTATCTACTATTGGTATCAATTTGTTATTAAATTCTCAAAGTTCAGATAATTGTTTATCTTGTTCCACCGACCCCTTTCTACATATACTCTTGGAGTTTTCAATGCAGGTAGCTTGAGGTGAAGTTCAAGTCTCCAGCGATGCTGTAGCTAAATCCTGTTGTAGTGGTGACTTTGGCGTTTGATCAAAATTGTAAACATTCCAACTTGTAACCGGTTGGGATATCCGCTTAAATATCTTGGATTATAATGAAAATTTAACTCGTTTGCCGAAAATCCGAAATCGAGAAGACTTGGGTCGTGATTTTTACCCACATGGGTTTCTACGTAAAATCTTGTGTACTGTGATTTGGTGGCTTGTGATATTGTTTGGATATTGTTGCTTGGAATTATTTCACGAAAATTTTAAATCTGTCATACTCCATTCAACCCCCCTCTGGAGTATGATCGATTCGTTATACCCATCTAGTAAATCAACTCGCCCGATCTAATATGACATTGACCTCCTTGGCATCCGGGTATGTTTACTAAGATAAGACACCTCCATGTAGTCGACCTTCAAGATCTCATCGCACATCTTGTCCCTTCCCCTTTCATCTTCACAAACTACTTGGCCAACAATGCATCATTGAACTTCGACAAATTCCTAATGTCGAGGACCTTCCTTCTTGACCTAAAAACCTTCTCCCACTTGTCCAAGCAGGTGTCACAACTCCCTTTTCTAGCTCCCTTCCAAAGGAACTTGCTATAGATCCCATCATTTTGCCTCTCGATTTTTGGCTTTTTGAAAATGGCATATGAAACAAAGATAAATTTGATAGCATTGGATCTAACAAGATCAGATGATATCTCTTAGGTTTCAACTTTGACCTCCGACAACCTGAGTCTCTACTCCATATTCTCCACCATTGTGTCTTAGTCATTTATCCTAGACGACATGCGCACTAGCGGAAGACTCAAATAATTGGTAGTTGCGCTCGCTTAGTATTCATCACCCTCATACATGCCAAATCCTTAAGATCCTTCACTAAAGGAGAAGAAACCAGACATTCATTCTCTAACCCCTATGCATGATACCTCCTAGAAGATGTCCACCATCACCTCATTACGCCTTATTTGCTGCCTTGGCCTTTGGATGGAGCATGCAATGTCTTTTTTTGCAAGTCAGAGGAACAAAATCTGTAGAGAATCCAATTAGCCACTAATCCGCCACCCCCCCCAAAGAATAGGCCCCTATTGCATGCTGGTGACATAGTCTATGCTAACACATACGACGCGTTTATGAGAAAAATTGATGCAAACGAGCAACCTTACCTCACACCTCTTTGGACCACATCCACCCCCCCTTTGACTGATAATTCATAATCATCGAGAAGATAATTGCTGTGACTCACCTCTTATTCATGCAAGCCACATCGCAGAAAAGTCCCTCTTCTCAACGTGTTCTAGAATCTAGATAAAGTCTCAATTCGGAGTGCGGCACACCTTTGTGAAGTCCTCCTTCCACACGAAGGCCTCACCCCTCCTCTTTGTTCCAAGTGAACACTACTTCCGTTGCCACCATATTTTTTTCACCAATGATTTCTCATAGATTAAAAGAAACTAAGACATGCTTAGTAATTTGGTACATTCTATTGAGGTGGAGGGGGATCATCCTTTGGGAGGCGTTGCGAATCATTACTGTAAGCTTAGTCCAAGGTACTTGGTAGCGGGGCCATGCGTGAGGGCAGAGCCATCCTATGCTTGACTGAGCTCCAAGGAGATGAGACGACTTATCTTTTCCTTCTTGTGGAAGTACAATGTGCGACATCTGAGATTCTGAGCTGAATACAAATGGCTCGTCAGGACTGGATGATTTTCTAGGACCTAGTGGGCTAGGAGACGCTGGAGGTTGTTGAGTAACTATGACATGCAAGTCATGTCTTTAGCGTCTCAACCGCTCGCTCTTATTCCTTCTACCTAAGAGGGATGTGGTTCTTAGGGTGGATAATTTGCTCCCTATCGTTGTCTAACGTCATTTCTCTAATCATGATGACGATGCTAGCTAACGGGTTGCTGGAGGTTTTTGGCTCCATTATTGATCATTAATAGATGGCATTCATCACGAGTCAACACATTGTGGACATGACGATGATGTCCTCATAGATTATTGCGGAATGGAGATGAGGGAAGATCAAGGGCCTTCTTTGAAAGCTTGAATTATTCCAAAAGCTTACAACTGTGTTGATTGGAGGTTCATCAGGGTGTCTATCATCGTAGGGCTTTCAAGGTGAATTGATTGATTGGATGAAAAGATGTTCCACGACCTCATCATATGCTGTGTTGGTGAATGTCAAGCATGATGGATGTTTATTTTCGTCGTAGAGAGGGTTTACCAGTAGGCAGGGTTGCCCATTGGTGCCGTTGCTATTTGTCATTGTAGCCAATGCCTTGATTAGATTAGTCGCCAAAGCGCATGAGAGCAGCTTTATGGTTGGTTTTACCATGGGTGAGATTGCCGTGCCGATACTTTAATATGCTTATAACACTATTTTCTTCATGGAGGCAGACGTAGGATCTGCGGAGGGGGTTGTCATTGTGGTTGAATTGTTTAGGAGGATCTCTAGACAGCTAATCAACCTTTCAAAATCATTGTTTGTCTCTTTTGTGATGTCTGATGAGGAGGTTGAGACATGGGGTTGCCTTGCTGACTCCATGGTGGGTAGTCCCATTACCCTACCTTGGCTTGCCTTTGGTGTAATGTAGATTGAAGTAGTTAAAGAATATGGAGAAGAAGTTGTCTAGTTGGGATGTTGCTTGCTTGTTAAGGGGAGGTTGGAGGCGATGATTTTTTTGAATCAGGTTGGAGGTGATGATGCAAAGATTTTTAAGCCTCTTATAGAGAGGCGCATGGGACACTTCTGGTGAGCTGGAAGATCTTGTTGTACGGGTTATAGGATGGTGGCCTAAGGATTTCGAGCTCAGAAGAAACGAATGACGATCTTGTGGCTAAATGGGTCACTCACATATGCAGTGGTGGTGGCTCTGACCTCTTGTGCATATTTCTATTTTCTTTCTATGGAACCTCCATGGACCGGTTGGCTCACTTAAATGTTGCCAACGCGCCCCCTAATTTCAACTGGAGCATTTGTTCGTTTCTTCCACATGTGCCCCCACTTATGAAGCCAGTTTTGGGGAATGTTGGGGGGTTTCACTTTTGGACCAATGACTGGACTTGGTCAGGGCGTGCTTAATATTAGATCTGAGGCTTTTTGCGTTTGCGTGAGATGCAAACTGTACCAAGGTTCAGGAAAGCGGTATGTGTATGCGTTCGGGCTGGTTACCGAATACTGAATAAGCGGTATGCGGGGGCATATGTGGGGTATATGCAGTTCTACACGGTTTTCTAATTTTTAATTTAAAAATAAATAAATATCTATAAATAACATTACCACTGAATTTATGTATCTAAGTGGAGTTAAAGAAGATCTAAGAAAAACGGTTAATGTGAGATGGGTGTGTGTGTATGCTTATAAGTGCCTCATATTTAATCACAAAAAACATTTACCATAAAACGTCACATATTAGATGATTCGTAATAACAAAACTTCAATATACATACATGCACTACATGAGCAAAACCTCAATCAACATATATAAAAATATTCGACGATACATTGCATATACTCGTGAAAACAATACATGAGAAAAACATAAAACATTGCATATACATAATGGTATAGTGCATTGCAATTGTATATAAATGCATGTCATATTTTTACAATTGAATTTAGGAAGAGGCAGAGCTACAGAATTAAGGACCTGACAAAGAAGATTGGAAAGTTGGAGCTGCTGGAGCAGTACACGGGGCATATGCGGGGTATAAGCAGGGCATATGCAGGCCGCATATGCGGGGAGGGTGCATAATGCACTGATTTGTGTAATCGGTGCGGTCTGCATGCCACATGGGCATATGCGGCCCGTGCGGCCGATTTCATGAACACTGAACTGTACTATGAGGGAGTATAGGTAGGCTGATGGGTGGCTTCCTCATTTTTGTTGTGCTTTGATGGATCACCAATTTGTATAGTTTCTGCTACTTCTTTAGAGCCTGCTTATTATCGGTAACCTTTCTGACAATATGGACCATTGGGCGTGGGCTGACGAGCGTTTCTCGGTGAGGAAGGCGTACATGGCCTTTTAGTCCACAATAGTCTTTGACCAGAGAATTATGTCGGATCAATTCAAACATATTTGACAGTGTCTAGGATCGTCGCTTTGATACCAAGTCTGGTTAGAGAATGTAGTAGAAATATTTATTTATAAGTGTGGGTTTCTTATATAGTATGAAACCCTAAAGCCCTATAGGTGGAAATTACATAATAGTTCGTGAAGGGTTACAAATAAAAACAGAGAACAAGTAAATAAACTAAAAGAAGCAAAACCACATTATGGTTATACTAGCCAACAACGTTAACATGGGTGATGCCATTTTGTCCGGAATCGATATATCGCTGATATGTCGACATTGCGATATATCATTGCTTCTCTTCAATTTTGAAGAGAAATGTGATCAATTTCGATCCATTTCACTTATCGCTCGAGTTGCTGTCCCATTGAATGTATATGCTAGTCATAATATATATATATATATATATATTATACATGCAAACAACGATACCCCTGTCTAGATGGCGAGCTTCGCTCGCCAACATTCAAGGTTGTGCAATAAGTCCTATAATGATTGAACATATGGGCTCCGATTTAATATGTTTTGAGATTCTCAAAACATGTGCATGACATATGTAGTTAATATAGTATTTATTGTGCATGTGTTCTGTTAGAAAACGGAGAATGTGGAAGTGTAATATCAGAGATACATAATAAACAATAAGGACATGAAAGAACACCGAGATTTTTACGTGGAACCCTACTCCATGAGTGGGATGAAACCACGGGAGAACGCCTCAAAGGGTTGATCGTTCTATTGAACTTTTCTCTCTCAATTTATACAACGGGTCTGGGGCTTCGTATATAGCCCCCACTGACCCTCCAAGTCCCACAGATAGTAGATGTGGGACTAAACCAATGGATGTGGTAATTGGACCATGGAGGGATCCAATTACCCATCTACACATGGGTGACACATATACTCCAACACTCCCCTCAAGCTGGATCATGCAATGCTCAGTTTGGACAAATAGAAAGAATTCTCAAACTCACAATACAAGACACTATAGACAATATTAACGCAACACAAACACAACTATCGGTTGCCGTCGAGGACGTTGCTTCTCATGTCGTGTATGTGAGGAAGAACAAACAGGCTGGATTGTGAGTCGAACTGGGTCTCCTCGCCAGAGAACATGTGCTCTGTGCTGCTCTTGTAAGAGTCACCAACACTGAAATAAGTCTCCTCGTTGGCATACTTTGGCCCACCACATGTAGAAGACTGAATCATGTGAACAACTGCTCCATCTCTGAAGGGCCGAACTGAAAAAGCCGTGGAGATATCCTCATCGGAGTTCACGGTCATCGGAGAATGGAGTATGAAAGTCTCCTCGTCGGAGAACTGGGTCTCTCCTATACTGGCTCAGAGAATGGGATCTCTACTCTGGAGTCCCTATGAAACTACATGAAATCCCTAGCCCATAATGTCATAGAGAATGGGATCTCTACTATGGAGTCCCTATGGTTCACATGAAAACTCTGAGACCAAGTACAAAGATGAGGACCACACAAAATTGATGATTGCATACATGTACGCCTCAAAAGACTCGGAACCAATCTGAACGCCGAGTCTGAATCTGACATGTAGAGTATGAAATCTGGCCTGGAAGTTGAAATCCGATCCGACTGACTTGTAGAACTCTACACAACACTTCCCCTTTCTCCTATATTTGTCAAAAAACAATGACACCGACAAAGTTGAGAGAAGACAATAATATGGAGAAAAACAATAAGTCGATCTCAAAATTTTTTCCTCGACTTTTCTTCTCATAATTTTTTATATCATTTTTTCCTTACAGATTCAATTTGTACGATCCTTTTTCTCGGCTATTTCTTCTCTCCTTTTTTATATAGCCGTCCCTTCTTTTTTTTGTAATGAACCGTTCCATTTTTTACGGCTTTCTTCTCGAATTTTTTTCTCTGTGCATGGTTTTTTTGTACACGTGCCCTTTTTCTAAAACATTGCGGCACCCAAATACATGATCTTCTTGGCCCAAATAATGAGCCCAAATACAACTCAACCCAATTGGGCTAACTCTCTCTACCTCCTTTTTTAATACATACGGCCCAGCTTGGCCTAGAATAGTAGCAACCCTATGGCTATTAAAGCCCAAATAAGGGGCTTCTTCCTGTATCAAGACTTAGGGTTCTCTATTCGGAGAACCCATCTAATCCGCCTCAAAGGAGTGCGCCTCCTGGACGAGAGAAGGTGCTGCGCCGCCTTGCATGGAGGAGTTCGGCACCGCCATCGCCACGAGAGTTGCAACCTAGGTGTTGCCGCTAGATATGACTTGATGTTGGAGGCGCTGCTGCGCGCACTCGCTGCTTGGAGGCGGTGCCGCTTGGCTTCGTCGCCTCTGCCTGGAGGGTGCAGAATCACCGCCTGGAGGTTGTTGCGCAAGGAGAAGGGGATGTCCTGCAATGAACTCGTGAAGGGGAGATGGGGCAATGCCGCTTGGAGTGCCGGAGCCCTGATCTGCGACGCCGCTTCACACCCCTTTTTTTGATGATGATGACGGAGGTGATGACGAGGCTACAACACTGAGATGCATCGCATGGAGTGGATCGTTGCTCCGCATGGAGCCACCTTGTGTGCCTTTTGTGCCTATCTGATTACTGCCTGGAGCTTGAAAACATTATGACAACATTGAGGTGCATCTTGAATGGACTGCCCGTGCTGAATTAAGGTTCTAAGAGGAACCCAAAAAATTTTCCAACCATTGGTGAATACATGATCTTCAGAATAGAATTAGAGTTTCATATGAAAATCCTAGATTATCTTTAAAAGCATAAATCTTCATATACACATCATGAAGAATATAATCAGCAACTGGCACATGATCTCCATGACTTGGTCATGAATGCAGGTTAAATAATCTTTAAGAATGAACTAGGAATCGAATCTTGACTAAATTAGGGTTTCAACAAAACCCTAGAACCGAATCTCGAACATCAATAACGAACATAAAATCCTCGAGAGTCGAACCCGCTCTGATACCAGGTTAAAAAATGAAGAATGCAGAAGCGTAATATCAGAGATACATAATAAACAATAAGAACATGAAAGAACTACGCGATTTTTACGTGGAACCCTACTCCGTGAGGAGCGAGATGAAACCACGGGAGAACGCCTCAAAGGGCTGATGGTTCTGTTGAACTTTTCTCTCTCAGCTGATACAACGGGTCAGGGCTTCTTATATAGCCCCCATTGACCCTTCAAGTCCCACAGATAGTAGATGTGGGACTAAACTACTAGATGTGGTAATTGGACCCTGAAAAGATCCAATTACCCATCTACACATGAGTGACGCATATACTCCAACATGTTCAATATAGGTTTTTTATTTTATTATTTGTAATTTTGTCTTATTTGAATTCGTGAGAGCGTGTTATTTGTTTGTCTTATGTTTGCATTATACATGACTTAATTTTTTTTGCATGCCTTACCGAGCACTGCATATCAATTTGTGCGATGTGTATCTCGACCTCTATTTAGCAAATAAATGTGCATTTCTATCTTATTTATTTATCAAAACACATTGGAAAATTTACCTTCCAAAAAAAAAATTCAAAGCCCATTTTGAACAACTTGGGTGAAATATCAGCAACATGTTGGCGATATGTCATTTTTCTAGGTTGGTAAAATGTGAACCCCTCAGGATCCGGGTACCCGTTAATCACACATTTCGCGTTACAACATTCATTAATATCGCATTAAGTAACTGAAAGTACGGGGAAAATTTTTCGCGAATGAAATAATTTCATCTGACATTCACATAAACATTCATAACCACAAGTTCATAGAACATTTGTCACCAAAATCTCATTTCTTTAACTTTCATATATTTTACATGTACAAAGTCTGACAGTACATACAATATATCCTAAAAATCTGACTGAAGAGAAAATAAGCATATTACATTAATAATAGGACAAAAACTTGACACAAAAACACATACCTTCTAGTAGAAACTCTATCTCCTGGAACCCTGTATAGCTACTAAACAACAGACTCCTTTCCTGCCATGCGTGCAAGGAAGAAAAGGAGTCACAATTGTGAATACAAACCCGTAGTTTAAATAATTAACAAGTAATTTAATGCGCAAAAGAGAGCAAGTAGAAGGGTGGAATAAGCACTATTTACATCTACTTGCGTAAGTAAAAAGGTAGTCAGGCTTGTAAGCATTTCTCATAAACTCCCATTATCCCAATACTTTTCATATTTAACATATTTATTTTGTAATCAAATGTTGATAATTATAGGAGTATGCATATATGTATATATCTCTATTATCATATTGACCAGATATCAAATCTGTGGATTTGTCGATGTGAAAGATGGAATAGGAAATATTTATAGATTACTTAATTCCCAAGTTCAATAGGTAGGCATCAAATTCTTAATTTCAATTGTTTCAGATATAACTCCAGATGATGTAGATAAAGATCATGATTCTGGGTCTTGGAGATCATGTCGTGGAACTTGATGGCATATAAATGATGAAATTGCTAATTTCTTGTCATTGAGATTATATCATGGTTTTCGATATAGGACTGATATAATGATGATGGATTTGATCCTTAATGCTATTTACTCCTTTTTAGTTAATGGATAGTCTGTGGTCTTGGTTTGTGTGAAACCTCACACTATGACTCTAAGGTATTAAAAGTACCTTAGGGTTGGGGGGCCTCCGTAGGCATGCGGTGTTGTGTAATGCATCCTAACTAAGTTCCCAACACGTCCACTAACTTATAGGGATTTCGAATCAGATTAAAGTCACCTCCAATCAACTCAATTTTAATTGTAATTTCCTCCAAACCTTCACTCTAACTCTCTCAGATGCAACTCTTGATGATTTAGATGTAGATATAGATGATCTGGATGTAGAATCGCCAAGTCTGTTGGCGAAAGAAAACTCAAGCGGTGAAGAAGCCTACAAATGGCTCTTCCGTCTCGCCCTCTAGTTGGAAGGACGGTCCAATAGAGGGATAGGTCTACTCCCCAACTACGCCACTGAGACGGGTGAGAGGGACTTCCCGGAAAAGTCACTCTAGAAAAACAGCCCGACCGGTAACGGGCAACCGAGCTCGTACGTAAAACTGAAAACCAAGGATCCCCCGCCTGGGTATCCTAAAACAGGGTCAGCGGAATGGTCTAAAGTCGGGATCCCAACGAGGCGTAAAAACACTGCGAGCTCGCGTAAAAACCGAAAAGGGACTGGGATCCTAGACCCGCGCACTTGGCGACCGCTGCCCAAACCGGGCTTCCTTTCCTCCGCCCAGGTGAGAGTCACCGTGCCCTCGCACGATCTGGTAAAGATCACCATGATCGGCACTATTAATTGTAATTCACTCTGATAACATATTATCTGAGATAACAGTGACACATTTCCAGATGACGGATTTTCACATGTTTGGGTCACCCTGACCGGCAATATTTATTATCACTGATTCAATATCAACTCACTTATTTACCCGCTCAATACTTTCCCAATTTCTTCTATGATTGACTTCACTGATCTTGGTATTTGTCACAACTTATCTTTATGTATATAGGTAAGTTATACTCAAGGATCAATTGATTGAAGATTGTTATTCATAAGATCTTAGCCTTTCTTTCTAACTTTTTTTTTCAAATAATTTTCCCTTTAAGCTTATACCCACTTAAGAAAATCTTATGGATACTTATAATTATTAAGTATAACTCCTTGATATTATATCATTTAGAACTTCAAGTCCATCACTCGACTCTCTTCTAGGTGTGGTTATACATATTCCTTTCCATATGATAAAAGGATGAAAATTTGAAGTGATTTTCCAACAATATTTACCTATACACAGTTTTATATCAAAAATATTCAAGTGCCCTTCTTAATTTGAATCTTCTTTGTAAAATTTCAAAAGATGTAAATCTCAACGCCCAAACACCGAAACTTGAGGCATACTATCAAATTTGCCTTTAAAAAATAGAATAACTAGATGTGGCTGTGGCAATTACCCTGCTCATTCACCCTTTTGCACCCTTCTGTGACCTACTCCCTCATTTTGGTCTATATATATATGTCATTTATATATATATATGTGAAGGTTAAACAACATAATCCACATAGGAGAATACTTCATACCTAATCCGTAAATATAAAATAGATCCTTATAACTCTAAATCACTGGTCCACTATTTTGATTCACATTAAGAGTACATCTAGATTTTTATCTTAGTGTAAAGGCCCTTAAGATGTATATGTCCTTGATTCTGGAATAATCATTTGAACATAATAACTACAAGGCATTATAAGGCATTATCTTTAAGCAAACTCTGAAACTAATTGTTGTAAAGTCCAGTAAACATTCACATCAGATCAGATTTTTTTTGTAACTACAATATCCAACATCCAGAAAAACACATTGTAAATTAAATTTTTTTTTTAAAATACTAATGGTTAGCATTACAGTAAGTAATTTACAGAAGCATGGCTTGATCTAATCATTTTTATTTTTTTATTTTAAATTTCAATATATGTTAGCATATATATATTTAGCAGAGAAGTTATTGACAAAAAATTCTCCTGTACAACAGTACATGAGAATTTACTTCAGATTAAAACACTAGATGAGTAAATATGATTGTCCAGGATTCAACACTATCCCCCAAAGAATGTGGAAAAGCTCCAACCACACTTGTTTTGGAAATGTGTGTAAAACACATATATGAAAGCAAGAAGATAAAGATGGATTGTACAAAAGATCACATATAGCATGTATGGCAGCAAAGAAATGGGCTAGGGATTGTACCTAAATCCTTAAAGTGGGAAGAAATGGCTTGCATGCAAAGGAGAATTCCAAGAGAAGCTCCAGCAGACTGCTGGACAGCAGCTTCAAGCTTCAAGGAAGGAGAAATGAGCCTCCAATGGCTGATGATTTGGAGCAAGGAACAACATCTCCTTGGCTGCAACAATTGTCTCCAGATTTGACTTCAATTGAAGTAGAAATGCCTCTTGTCAGGAACCTGGATTGCAGTTCCAGGCAAGAGAGAATAACAGAAATTTCAGAAATAGGTTTCCTTCGTTGGACAAGAGAGAAAGAGAAGAGGGAGAGCTGGAAGGAAAGAAAAAAAAATAATAGGAGAGGAATCTCCTCTCGGCTGGAAAGGAAAAAAAAACGATTGGTAACTAATGGAAAGATAGGGTTTATATAACAAGGAGAAGAGCATTGGTGTTTGACATGTGGTGGAAATTTTAAGTCCAAGTGTTATGCAAAGGAGGAGCCAAATGGATTTTTTTTATTTACAACGGCAGTCTGTACTACTTGTTAACTGGGTTATATTTATTTATTATATATATTATATTTTCTCTTATTTATTTGACAAAACTTAAAATGAACCGTATGCGCACCTCGGATCTCGGCTTTTGACGCGCAATATCTTGTTTTGACCGTCTTGGAACGACGATCAATATGAGTATAATATCCGTATACTTTTGATCGGGTTTTGAATACCCGAAATTTTCGGATACGGTTTTTATTTAGGATTAAATTTTTCGGTTTTAAAATATCAAACGACCTCCGATTGACGAACGGTCGTTTCCGTTGGTCTCGTATCGTTGAATCGGATCTAATGACGGTCTCGGTTCGTTTCGCGGTTTCCGAATTTGCGTCGCGGCTTTTCACGGCGCGCGTTACAAAGCGACCGATTTTTGGTCGATTTCACCTGAACAACTTTTGATTCACTACCAATTGGTGGTTTTAAGTTATCTAATATTGTCAAATAACTTAATTGAGTTATTCAGAGCTTATTCGGGTCGAGTTCGGTTTTACGCGGATCCCGGATGTTACATAAAATACCAACACAAGCGATATTTCTGATTAGGATGCCTTTTAGGGGTCCATTGATGTGATGGGTGGAGACACTGATACCGTTGAGATATGTGTTATCATCTGGTCGCTATGTCTAGTAGGGAATGGAGTGGTATTCCGGGTGGGAGGGGGTGGGGAGGGGACAATTCTATATGGACAATGGTTTAGAACAACTAAAGCCTTTCGGACTTTTGGTCCTTGTAATTACTTTGATTTTGTGAATATATAAATTTTTTTAGGTGGGTGTCTTTTCGAGACATCTCTGGCCTTTTTCCTTAAAAAAGTCCTTGGATCTCAACGTGAGAAACTTTACAATGACAAGTAAAATGTCATTGAACAAAGTGATCACATGGTAATCCTCAACCTGTTTTGATAAATCCTTTGTCGGCAACGAGAAAGGGAAAACATGTTGAGCCTTTGTTGAGCCTCTTGAACCTGACTTTCCCTCGAGGAACTCCACAACCAATTGCATCACGTCACTCCCTAGAATATCGAGAACCCATACAATCTTAGGAAGCCTTTCTTCTTCAAAGATGTCATCGGTGTGCTCACCTCTTCCATTTTAATTGGCCTTACCACCCTGTGCTGCTGCTCCTTGTGCATCCTTTTATTCGACTTGTCACACTACAACTATATCCCACTTGATGACATCACACTACAACTATATCCTACTCAGTAACATTGTTATGAATTCAGTGAAATGACTTGCTTGAGCTGGTTCAATCTCGTGTTGCCCCACAACCTTCGAATCCTGCACCAACAACCTTTCAACAATGTTCCTTTTTTTTGAGAATGAAAAGGGAGAATCACCACATCTTAGTGATTTCCCGTAAACTCTCCGTTAAAAATAAATCGGGGCATCTCCTATCATCTCTATGGAAAGGGATTGCGGCGGTTATCTCGGAGATCGCTGTGAAGGTGACTCAGGTGAGGCCGGTGCTGGGAGATGGCACATCTTTCGTTTTTGGAGAGATGTTTGGACATGGGAGGGGCCTTTGGGAGTTTGTTTCCCACGACTTATGAGGACAACGGAGGATATAGATGCGCGGGTGCAACAGGTCTGGGACCGCGGGGCATGGTCTTCGAACTTTGCGTCTGCGTTGTCAGATCAGAGGGTGGAAGAGTTCCTTTTGATGCTGACTGAGCTACTACAGAATGAGAGTCCATCTTCGGGCAGAGACCACTTCGTGTGGGGTGATGTAAGATTTTCAGTGCGGAAGGCGTACCGCTTTTTTGTGGAGGATGGGGTGGGGGTGCAGGAGGAGCTTCGTGTGGACATGGGACTGATTTGCGTGTGCAATGTGCCTAACAGGGTGAAGGTTTTCCTCTGGCTCTTCAAATGTGGAAGGCTCCTCACTAAGGGTCACCGAGGTCAGCTGTTGGGCTTGGAGGATGTGCTCTGTGATAGATGTAGATTGGCGACGGAAGATGCGGATCATTTATTCTTCTCTTGTCCATTCTCAGCGCAAGTTTGGAGCCGGGCCGACATCACATAACTTGCACAGGGCGGCTGCCCCACTTTCTAGGGAGACATTAGATCGATCTGCGGATTTGAGCATGAGGATAGTTTGTAACCTTTTGCAGTGGTGTGGGCGATTTGGTGCGTAAGGAACAAGGTCATTTTTGGAGGGGGGTTTTAATGTGGGTGGGGTAATGGCTCAGTGTAGGGTGCTATGCTCGACATGACAAGGATGATATGATGTAATGGCCGATTGTTTCTTTTCTTTTTAATTTTAAATCTATACATCTATGCTGTGGTGGGTCTTAAAGCGAGATGCCACCCTTTACATCTTTAAAAAAAACAGGGGTAGTCACAAGTAGGGATGAGCATTGGGTAGGGCCGGCCCGGCCCAGCCCGGTGCCCGGTCCGATGAAGCCCGAGCCCGGCCCGAGCCCGAACGATAAATCGGCGGGCTTGGGCTTGATTTTTGGCCCGATCCAAATTTCGGTCCGGTTCGGGCAAGCTTGGGCCCGAGTCCGAAGCCCGTGGGCCGGCCCGAGTATACGCCCAAGTGTAGGCCCGTATATAAGCCCGATGTTTTTTTCCATATGTAATTTATGATGTCTAATATCACATTTGATCTTCCTTCTTAAATTGCCATTATTCTATGCTAGTTAGACATCAACTATGTTCATGTTTTGAAGAAATACATAATCAATTTGTATATTTGCATATTAAATGTGTATTATATTCACGTTTAATTTTTTTTAACATAGCGTGCCGGCCCGACCCGAGCCCGACCCATGTACCTGCGGGCCGAGCTCAGGCTTGGACTGCAATTTCTGAAATTCAACGGGCCTAGGCCCGACCCGTAAGCCCGTAAATTGAAACCGGGCTCGGGATGGGCTAGGTTGGGCCCGGCCCGACCCGGCCCGATACTCATCCCTAGTCACAGGTATGTTTTCCATTGGTTATACAAGTAATTTGAATGTACAATTATATATTCTGTATGATGCCTCTCGCCTTTGAATACCAGCGCATTTCTAGCCAACCAAATAGACAACAGACGACGAAAGCCTTAACCCAACCATTCCGCATGTGATAGATTGGGGCACCCAAGGATCTCCAAAACCGGTATCTGCAGGAGGTGTTCAGCAATCTGATGCATGTTCTGCGTCAAATCTCACACAGCCTGCTACAAAGGAAGAAAAGTTCCCTTCATGCCGCTTGGATGTCGCTAGGTTATAAGTTAGGCGTTCGCATCCTCTTTTGCTACCATAACTGACATGGCCTCTGTCACCTCCTCTGAATCCTCCTTTTTGCATGGACCATATCAAAGTCCTTTTATCTTCCGCTAGGTCAAGTTGCTCCACCCCTAACAATGTCTTTACGATCCATGGTCTTTATTCGAGCTTGCTTTATCTTGGTCATGCAGAATGAAGCGGCATGAATCTTGTTGCTAATCCTTGTTCCTGTATCTTCAGCCCGCATCCCTACGAGTAGGGATGCAAACGGACGGATACGGATACGTATATAGGTATTACCGTATCCTTTTCCGTTTTTGAATACAAATACGGATGCGGATACAGATATTGACGGATATTAAAACTATCTTACCATATACTTAAAAAACGGATACGGATGTAAAACGGATATTGATCGCATACGAGTAATGTTAGAAATACTCTATAGAATCGACTTAAATATATACGAATTGGATGTAAGACATGTGATATAGTAATATTAAATGTGTTTGTATAAAAAAAAAATATACAAATAAGATAAAAGAAGGTAGAAAACTATGTTATATGGGGTTAAAAATAAATCTATGACTATATTTATATACGAAAACGGATATACGGATACGGATGTTTGCGGATATCAATATGATATCCATATCCGTATCCATTTTAAAACGGATACGGATGTCAAAATATGTATAAAACGGATACGGTGACGGATCGGATACGGATATATCCGTAACCGTTTGCATCCCTACCTACGGGTGTTCCTTCGCTAGTTGATGGGATGACTCATGCAACCAATTTCACTCGAACTCGAAGTGTATCTCATGTCTCATATTCTCATTTGAGTATTACATCTGAGGCATATGGTCTGAAGATGGTCTAGGCTAGGATGAAAGATGAATTCAGAAATGCTTCACAAAACTCCACTGAGGCTAAGAAAGAAACTATCAATCTTTAACCCTACTGTCAATCTTCTCCATGTGAATCAACACCTTTGAATTGGCTAGTCTACTCGATCCATCTCATCAATTACACTAAGTCAGCATTACCACCAGTCCAGCTCCCATTGTCCGTCTTTGGGGGTTAAAGACATTGAAATCACCTCCAATCATTACGTGCTTGGAGAGTAAATCTTAAGAATCACCATGTTGCTGCTATTGCAGTTCTTTGTTCTTGGAGGCTTTTCCGATCTCACATTGCCTATATGATCAAGCATCTCTTCTTATAACTGTACAGTCATTAAACATTAACACACTAATATTCCCATTAATAACTCCCTTGCTTTAGAGTTTTGGTAATGGGAGGAGGAGCCTCGATTGAATTTTCAGCTTCCACTACTTACTGCAGAAGGTGTGGATCTAATTTCTCTTTCTCAATATCGATCACATACACATCTTGATCTCTAGGACTATTTTTTCTGATTCCATTCTCTTGAAATCTTGGCACATGGTTATGTGCATGAAGACCAGACCATTTTTGTATTCATATACAGAAATAACCATGCATTGCTAAATCACCATAAAAGAAGATTTTTTTCATTTTTTGCACAAATTGCAACTCAAGTTTTTATGACCAAGTTGATTTTTATTTTGATGGTGATTACATGGAGATGCAAATTTGAATTTGGGGAGCGGAGGAAAAGAAGGAAAATGCGGCAATCCTTGCAGATTCAGGGAGGACCAATGATGAGGGCCAGATTCCACTTACCCCATAATACATGATAGAGAGGGGGGGGGGTGGTGCGAGAGTCAAACTCCAATTTTCTACATATCTTTACTCCTAATAGATTACTAATTTAAATAAACTACTTTGATCTGTTTCGATCCTCAAGATCTTCAATTGATTTCAATTTAAGTATTAAGATAAAATACAAGTGGACTCAAAGTAAACAAGAATAACGGTCTCATATTTAAATTGGCCAAATCTCCATTTTGGATTACATATTTTCCTAATATAACTGTCTTCAATTTGGTAATATTTTCTGGATTCTGAGGCTTGGATAGCTTTGCGGTGGCTACTAGATTATATTGAGGGTTTGCTTACAATTTTAGCAAGTCTTGAACTTTCATCTCAACTCTCTAACCACACACTTCCTTACTTAGGGTGTCCTACCTGGAAATTTTGAAGTTGGTAATTTTTATTTAGTTATTTAAAATCATGAATTCTAGTTCTTTATTCCACGACTTTTATAAAGACATACTTTAAGGGTTCCTAACAATTTAT
The DNA here is from genome assembly GCA_037367405.1 of Ottelia alismoides. NCBI lineage: Eukaryota > Viridiplantae > Streptophyta > Magnoliopsida > Alismatales > Hydrocharitaceae > Ottelia > Ottelia alismoides. The sequence continues at coordinate 63,104 of JAZKJV010007749.1, forward strand.
CCAAAGAAATAACTTCAACTATTTCTTGAATCCTCCAAGATTCTACGACTTTGTTAAGGTTGCATAACCCAAAAAAATGGTGGTTACATGATGGTGGTGTTTTAGTCGAGGACTCGAGGAGGACTACATGGATCTATTGATGTGAGATCGGTGGGTACATAATGCAAATTACATGCACGATCCATATATGGACCAGGGAGTGAGTACGAGCAATTAACGATGGATCTGTTGACGTCAGATCGGTGGGCACATAATGCAAATTACATGCATGATCCATATATGGAGCATAGAATGAGTGGCAGCGATTAATGATGGGAGATGGTAATGGAAATATTGTGTGTGCATGAGTTGGTTATCAGATATCAAGGACTATCTAGGGATCCGAGGTGACAAGGGTTGTGCTATGGTGATGTGGCTTGTGCACATCTATTAGTACACACATACATCGATGCTTGTGGTCTATCATCTAGAGGAGATGTCAACGTCTACAAAGGAGATGAGGAGAATGGTGGTGGACTCTTGAATATGCAACTAATGGCAAAATGGCTTCTTATGTTTGATGCAGCTGTATGTGGCTCTGTTAAAGATGACTTTATGTTTTATTGTATTGAGTTGTAATTCCTCATGGCTCTTATTTCCCGTTTATGAGTGCTCTAGGGTTTCAACCTATATAAAACCCCTAAATCTCATGAATAAAGTAACTTATTACGTTCTCTCATCCTTTTTCTCCACATGGTATTAGAGCAACGGTCCTAATCGGTGTTCCGACCTAGATCCCGCCGCCAACCTAGCCCCCTGCCTCTCTGCAATAGCCACCATTCCTTACGTGGGCCCTTCTACTGCGCCTAGAGACCATTGTTTGAAAAAACGTGCCTCGAGGCGCTGAGGCGGTCAAGGCGAAACAGGGCGGAGGAAAAACGCCCTGAGGCGACCGCCTCAGACCCCCTGCTTGAGGCATGCGCCTCAGATGTCCGAGGCATGCGCCTCAGATGTCCGAGGCAGTCGAGGCAAGGCGAGGCGTTTGGGGTTATTTCAAGCATTTTTTAAAGTAAATAATTAGTCCTATTAGTATTTTCAGATTTTTATAAAGGTCTAGTTGTTGAGTATATATTTATGCAAGATGAATGCTTAAATTTGACCTCTTTCATATTCATATTTACCAACATGACCAATTATATTAGGGAACTCTTACTATTACACCCTTAAACATATAAGAAACTGTGTGTGAATTCGAATACCCATATAAGAAAAATTTTGGGACAGGGGCGCTGCCCCCTGCAACTAGGAATGAAAACGAATGTGAATATATTCGTATCCGATCCGCTATTGTATTCGTTTTATAGTTTATACATATTTTTACATTCATATTCGTATTCGTTTTAAAATGGATGCGGATATGAATATCACTTTGACATTCGCTAATATTCGCATTCGTATTCGTTTACTCGTTTTCGTACATAAGTAAAAAAAAAGATTTATTTATAATTATGTGTAATAACATTTTAATGATTGCATTCACCATTGTTGATAATAATTGTTATGAAACTACTATATCTGGTATATCTGTTTTATGTGTAAACCATCCTAAACTTGTATATTTTAGTTAATCTATTAAAAATTTATGTATGTTATTATTCGTATCCGATTTGTATTCATTTTACATTCGTATTTGTTTTTAAGGATATGGTAACATATTTTTTACATTCGCCAATATTCGTATCCACATTTGTATTCGTATTTTAAAATAGATAAGGATATGGTTATACCTATATTCGTATCCGTATCCGACCGTTTTCATTCCTACCTGCAACCTCCGCAAGGGGGGGGGGCAACCTGGGCTCCGGGCTTCCCCTAGCCTCCCAGGCTCGCTGATCGGGCAGCGAGACCCCCGTACTGGTAGGGTGTGGTGGCACAGGGGGAACATCATACCGTTCATATGGTTCAATAGAACATACGATTATGATTCAAATCGTATGATTCATATCAACAACTTGGATATCTTTAATGACAACTATAGACAATCCCTTTTTGATAACTATTTTAGTGATAGTTATAGACAATGATTTCCTTTTGACTGGGTAGAAATTTAGTACAAATGTTTATGGCACTGACATATCCTTTTTTTCCATGTTCTTATCTTTATAATATCACTATATATTACATTGTTATATATTATATGCTTGTCAGATTACTTTTTTTCACCAATAAATATATTTATTATATATTTTGTAACTATTTTCCTATACAAACTGAGGCTTGCGCCTCGACTGCCTCGAGGCTACGCTCGCCTCGCTTACAGGGAAAACACCTCATTCTGCCTTTCGTTTTTTCAAACCTTGCTAGAGCCCTACGTAGGACTGGTGGCGACGGCAGAGAGGTGGGGGCAGGGCTAGTGGTGGTGAGAATATCTATTTGAGAATACCAGTCTAGGACCCGGGGCCCGACGTTGGGCTCCGAGGTTGCAGCCTACACAACCAACCCTATGAGGCTGCAGACGGTGCCGCCCCGACCTCTCCAGGTCGCTGCCGACCTCCGCCTATCCTTGAACAAGCTGATGCAACCCTCCTCCGCAGCCGCCAAGGCTCCGCTTGGCCACCACGGGTCTTTGCCAGGCCCTCCAGAACCACCACAACCATCCGTCATGCCTAGATCTGGTGCCACCAGGCTCTCCATGCTGCCACGCCCCCTCCTTCAGCATCGCCAACGCCACTGCGAGCTGCTCCTTAGGGTGCTACGACCCTCCTTCGACGCTGCTGGGTTCTGCTAGGCTACCATAGGCCTCCTTGTATCGCGTGGCTGCACCGACATCCTTGAGAAGTCTGATTTGTGGTGTCCTAGCCACAGTTCACTGCTACGAAAGCCCAAAAGAGGACTGACACGACGACATAGGTCACCCATATGCTTGATTAAAGCAACAGATCTTCTAAGTCACTTTTTCTCGACCTTCACGACCACGATGACGTCCAATGAGACCAAACCCATGTACTCGACTTCTTCTATGATTGTACATGGCACCTCTATCAAATTGAAGGCCACGGAAAACAATGTGCTCTGGTCTCGTTCATTTAAGGCGTCCGTCGGTAGTCAACGCAAGAATCATATCCTCACTAATGATCCGCTCAAGGAGACAGACAAAGAATATGACACATGGTATGCAGACAATTGCCAGGTTATCACTTGAATGGCCAATAACATTGATCTAAACATTGTGACAAATCTTCTCTACAAGGATTCTGCAAAGGCAATGCGGGAGAATCTGGAACGGACCTACTCCTAGAAGACAACCAAGACTCGACTCTCCGCTATTTAATTTACACACGGATCTGGTCAGCTACTTAGGGAGATTGAGTCTAGTCGAATACTATAGGCTGCTAGCTAGACTTTTTGAGGAGCTTCCGATTCCAGCCAACTTGTTGTGATCAACATGTGGGAGAGCGATTTGGACGTAAGTCTACCAATTCCTCTCTGTACTGCAGTCATGATACAAACTTGTGAAGGCCCAGTTTTTGATGACCGACATCCTGCCATCGATTGAGACCATATTTAGTTGTCTGGAACTCAATCTCCTGAGCATGCTTCCACAATACCATATGCATAAACTACTACTCACTATGCATAGTCAAGGAATAGAGGGTGACAGAGCTTCCAGGGTGGACTCGGTCATGACTTTAGTCGTGGCCGCGAATCAGGGCGTGGATGTGACTTTGGACGTGTCCATGGACACGATTCTACTACTTCTCGGTATCCAACGTGCGTACATTGTAAGCGCTGGAACCATCGTCTGAGCGCTGCTGGACAAAGTTTGGCATACAACCCAATGCCAACAGTGCCTATGAGATAACTTTGAGCCATCATATGATACAACAAAGGACACACATGATCAACACTCTGGTAAAACACATGTACCTTTTACAGCTTCAGAATACTCCCACTTGAGGCAGCTTCTACATAACCCGGGCACCTTCACCAGTGATTGTTAAAGTATGCATCATCTCATAGATGGGTAATTGGATCCCTCCATGGTCCAATTACTACATCTACATGTTTAGTACCACATCTATTGTTAGTGGGACTTCAGTTTGTCTGTGGGGCTATATAAGAAGTCCCGCACCCATTGTATCAGTTAAGAAAAGTTAATGAAAACATCAGCCCTTTGAGGTGGTTCTCCCATGGTTTCATCCCGCTTCTTATGGAGTAGGGTTCCACGTAAAATCTCGGTATTCTTCCATGCTCCTTTATTCTTTATCTCTGATATGCTTCCGCATTATCGTTTTCTACATGGTATCAGAGCGGGTTCGATTCTCAAGGATTTATTATATGTTCGTAATTTGTTTGAAATTCGATTATCAGAGAAGATTTATTATTGTTTCGTTGAAGTCTAAGTTCTAGGGTTTTTGATGAAACCCTAGTTCCAATCGACGTGCAAGATTTCATGCCGCAGATCAATTCTCAAATGAAGATGAAGAAATTCACCAACAGAAGATCAACCCTAGGCATATTTCTAGAAGTTGAAGATGATAGCCTCAACCCAAGATTTCAGCAGCGAGAAAGCTCCAACTGCAAATGCAGAGAAGAAGAAAAAGGTCAAAGATGAAGAAGAAAGACTCGATTCTCCCAGCCAAGCGATTCTCCCATGCGAGGCAATCTTTGTGCATGAACTTGCGCACTTGCATCCCTCTCGTGCGATCACCAGTGCATCCAACCTTGGGTTGATGCCCTCAATATCGTGCGCAAGAGGCACCGTATCCAGACAGCACCGCCGCTTCTATCTACATTCAACTCAAGTGCTGGGTTCCATATCTCACTTGAAGAAGATTACCGAGATGATGGCTATGGATTTCATATCTGAAGCAGGTTTCGGATCTGAAACAAGAGGCACATGTGATGATGCAAGCCCCATTGTAGCCCCTCATCGGATCCAGTCCAAGGGACCGACCCTGCAGCAACAGTAGGAATCCTCCGTGTAGCGATCCCGAAGCCCCTTGCGTGAGAGCCATCTCCAGGCTCTAGTTCCAAGAGGCTCGCACCACATCTTCCTCTAGATATTGGGGCAACGACTTCCTTTTCCATATTATGACCTCCAGGCTCATCTCAAAGCGGTGGCGACGGCGCAGGCAGTACCCCATGGAGACCTAGTCTTCGTGAGATAACAAGTGGGTCGATCCCTCTTCCTAAATAGGCAAGCGGTGACTTTTAGGTTCCTTCAATGGAAATCCATCGTAGGTACCTTTCATTCTAAATGGTCTTCAAGCACATTATTTAAAGGGATTTTATCAGTTGTGCCCCTCCGAGATATCGCAATATCAGTTATGCCCCTATCTTTTTGGTAATATCAGTTGTGCCCCCGACTTCTTGCCAATATTTCACTTGTGCCCCTCAGAGGGGCATAACTGATAAAAGATTTTTATCAGTTATGCCCCTCTGAGGGGCACAAGTGAAATATTGGCAAGAAGTCGGGGGCACAACTGATATTACCAAAAAAGTTGGGGCATAACTGATATTGCGATATCTCAGAGGGGCACAACTGATAAAAACCCTTATTTAAATATTTACGACTGCTATTACACGTTTAGAAAACAAGGGGAGTAGGCTCATTCAAGGGCATTTGGGCCCAACTGGCCCACTATTCAAAAAATATGAAAGAAAAATGGAGGGCTTTGACTGCTACCCACAAAAAGAAAAAGAAAAGGCCCAATTAGCTGAACATGAGTTTTTTAATGGGAAAAAGGCAAGCACAAAAGAGAGGAGAAAAGTTGTACGCGCAAAAGTTTTTGAGAAAAAGGGAGACAACTAAAAAAAAGAAGTAATCGTAATTTTTTATTTGAGTTTTTTCCCTCTCACATGTTCAAGTCTTCTCCCAACTTGGTCGATGTCATCTTTTTTAACCAGTATGGTAGAAAGGGGGAGTATTATATATAGTTCTACAAATTAGATTCTCCAGTTCAGATTCTGGGTCGGATGTCAGACTCTATAATTCTGATTCGGGCTCTACATTCCGATTGTTTCAGAGTCTACAGTTTGATGTGCACATTTATGCGTTTATTATTTGAAAGGTCCCCATCTTCGATTTGGACTCAGGGTTTTCATGCGATCCATAAGGACTCCAGAGTAGATATCCCATTCTTTGAGCTAGTGTGGCTTCAAGGTTTTCATGTGGATTCATAAGGACTTCAGAGTATAGATCCCATTCTTTGAGCCAGTATGGGAGAAATCAATTTCTCCGACGTGGAGACTTTCAGACTCCATTCTTCAGTGTTCATGAACTCCAGTACGAGATCTTTATGAGGTTCCTATGAGAGAGAACCCACTTCGATGTCCCATGAGAGAGACCTATCTGTAGAGATCTACGTATGGATATTTAACGATATTCTTTGTTTCACCCTTTAGAGATGGAACAATTGTCCACATGATGCGCAATCTTCTACATGTGGCGGGCCAGAGTAATCCGACGAGTAGACTCATTTCAATTTCTGTGACTCTGACAGACGCAGTACAAATCACACATTCTCCGACGAGGAGACCTAATTCAGTTCACACTCCAGCCCTTCAGTTCCTCCTCACCAGCATGACATGAGAAGCTACATCCTCAACATGCAACCAATATTGTATGTGTTGAGTTGATATTGTCCGAAGTGTCTTGATTGTGAGTGAGTGATTTCTTTCTTTCTGTCCAATCTAAGCATTGCATGCTCCAGCTTGAGGGGGTGTTAGAGTATGTGTCATCTCATATATGGGTAATTAGATTCCTCCAGGGTCCACTTACATGAGAAAAATGTCCTCTACTATCTTGACATCCCTTATGATTCCAGTTTTGTTGGCACTGCATTTATCTCCGACGATTTTTTACTCTAACATCTTTGACTTGGACACCCTTGTGCCAAGGCTATCCCCATGATGTTCCCTGAACTATCTACACTGAAGCCATTTGAGGCGTGTCGGTTCAAGAAACATCATTGAGCATCCTTCCCTACACGTTCCAAGCTTTGTCGTGCAGTTCCTTTTTCTCTTGTCTATTGCTATATATGGGGATCTTGTCCGGTCCATACTCAGAGTGGGTACAAATATTTTGTTGTTTTTATTGATGATTATTCAAACTTTTCGTGCTGATAATGCTTTGGAATTCACACAACATGACTTGACGTCTTTCTTTGCTTTCCAGGGAACTATCCACCAAGCATTCTATCCATACATCTCTCAGCAAAATTGGGTAGCGGAAAAAAAACTTAGACATTTTCTAGACATTGCTCGGTCCCTTCTCGCTCAGATGAAGATTCCGAAGACCTACTGGGGTGATGCCATTCGTATTGCTGTCCATCTTATCAACATGGTTCCATCTTTGATCCTAAAAGGGTCTACTCCTTTCGCGTTACTCTATCCTAATGAGTCGCCTTTCTCGTTACCTTTGAGAATCTTTGGGTGTATAACTTTCATCCACAATTTTCATACTGTTAAGAAACTGTTATCTAGGGCGATCAAATGTGTCTTTTTTGGCTATTTTTTGAACCCAAAAGGGGGAAATACGCTTAGGTGTCCACACCAAATAAATTGCTCTGAATAAACGAGGTTACAGAAATACTTACAGTAGCCAGGTTTTGAGAAGAGACTTTGAGTGGAAAATGACATTTTCACAATAAAAGCGATGAGAGGAAAAAAACAAATAATTTCTTCCTAACCAAATTGCCCAGATTTTTGCCAGTGGGCGGAGGACGTCTTTCTTGGCTATTCTTGCACTCAGAAGGGTTACAGGTGCTATGGCACTTATAGGCATCGATGCTACATTTTTGCGGATGTTACCTTCTTTGAACATACTAGTTTCTTTACACAGTATGTCACGGATATTCCTTTGGATCTTCCTTCTCCACCAATTATGTACAAGTGCAAGCATATATCTGTTCCTGCTCTTTCTCTTGCGCATTTTCATGTTCCTTTTTTGTAGGATGGCATGCAATCTTCAAGTGCCCCTACCACTGTTGCCACATATGCTCCTCAAGAGCTTCCCATAGCTCTCCGTGGAACTAAAATGCAATGTCCCTTCCACCCTGTGTCTCATTTCATTTCTACTGCTAGCTTATCATGCTCTTATAGGAGACATGCAGATGTTCTCATGACTATTTCTATCCCCAGAGATCATCATATTTCTTTACAGAACTATGGCTGGCGACATGCAATGAATGAGGAAATGGAAGCTCACATCCAAGGGAACGTGGGACCTTGTACCTTGTCCTATAGAAATTCGACTTATGGGCCTATGGCTTGCAGATAGATTTTCACGACCAAACAATCGCTTGCTGGGTTCATTGACAGATTGAAAGCACAATTGGTTGCTAAAAGTTTACACAAACTTATGGGCTTGACTACTTCGAGGCCTTCTCCCCAGTAGCACAGATGGGTTCTATTCACACTATTCTTTCAGTGGCTGCAAAAAATGGAACTTGATGCGAAGAATGCCTTCTTGTATGGCGATCTTGAGGAGGGGGTTTACATGATACAACATCCTGGTTATGAAGTCGAGGGGGAGTGTGTTTGTCGACTTCATAAGCCAATCTATGCCTAAAGCAGAGTCCTTGGGAATGGTTTGACAAACTCACTACTGAGATCGACACTCTTGGCTTTAAAAGAACAACATATGACTACTCTATTTTTGTCAGAAGACTGCCCATTGATACTATCATTATGTTTATAATATGATGGTCACATGTGGTGATGATGAAGGCATAATAGATACCAAGGCTTTCCTTCAAAAGGTCCTTCTCACGAAGGACTTTGGCCAACTTCACTAGTTCCTTGGCATAGAAGTGATACATACTACAAAGGGACTTCATCTCTCACAAAGGAAATATTGCTTGGACATCCTAACTGAGGCTGGACTACTTGGATACAAGCCTTCTGGTATCCATGCAGATTCGTGGAAGGACTCTACTTCAGTTGATCTTGTTTTTGAAGACAATACACAATACATGATCCTAGTGGGCAAACTGCTTTACTTTACTGTCTCTAGGTCGGATATATCCTATGTTGTGAGCAGAGCCAGCCCATAAATGGAGTAACCATGTTACAATCATTGACATGATGTTCTTCTGATCCTGCGCTACTTGAAGGAATCACCAGTGCGATGCCTCTTCTATGGGGCCAATGACCACACCGATGTAGCTGCGTATGCTGATGCAGATTATGCTAGTTCACCTGAGGATCGTCACTCCACTATAGGATATACCATGATGGTTGGAGGAAATCTCGTCACTTGGTGAATCAAGAAGCATACTGCAATCTCCAGATCAGGTGTAAAGGCAGGATACAGCCACAGGGCGATGGCTCATGCTGCCTATGAGATTACTTGGTTATTCTCTTTTCTGCATGAACTTGGTATTGTTGTCAATACAATAGTTCCTCTATATTGTGACAAAAAATCCACTACATACATTGCTACAAACCCTATGTTTCATGAGCTGAATAAGCACATAGAGATTGACTGTTTGTTCGTTATGCCGTACGAGGGGGGAAGATTACTACTCCACACATCTCGATCGACTTTCAACTTGCAGATGCATTCACGAAGGCTCTACCAAAGAAGCGCCTCTCGTTGATAATCTCCAAGTTAGACATGATTGATAGATATGTTCCAACTTGAGGGGGGGTGTTAAAGACAGCTTTATGTTTATTTATTTGTGTGTAACTCTCGGGGCTCTTTATGTAATTTGTCTTTTATGAATGCTCTAGGGTTTCAGCCTATATGAGAACCTTTAGACCTCTTGAATAAAGTACGCCATTACGTTTTCTCATCCTTTTCTCCACATGCTCAATGGTGGGGAACTCACCAATATATCAATGATGTAGTCTGTGATGTTAGAAGCATTGATGATGCAAGCGTCGAAATAATGGTAGCATAGTGAGGAGGGGCCACGAGATATCATGGATGACACTAGTTGCTATGAGGAGGAGGGATCCAATGACGATCTGATGGTGTTGCTTTGTCCTCTGTTAATGAACACACATGCTGTTGAACTTTCAAACTTGACTTGAGACGAGTCTTTAACCTTTGTTGATACGGATGTGATCTGTTGCCTAAGATGACTTAATTTAAACCTTGGTCGCCACATGAATCATGAGAATAATTCAAACTCCTTGTTCTAATATCACTTCAATGGTTTTGTGGTAGTGCCGTGTGCCTACCACTCAAAAGACCAGAGTTCAAATCCCTCCTTGTGTTGGTGGCTTTAGGTAGCCGACATCCAGCGTAAAAAATAGTAAGATCTTTCAAAATGATTTGAGCAAGAATCTGTGTAGCCGACCCTGCTTAAAGTAGGAGAAGGATTCACCATTTTTTTCTTGTTCTAATACCAATATGCAAAGTGGAACTTGGGGATGAGAGGAGAGAGAACGTGATTAGCTTCGTGGGTAGATGAAGGAACATGGGTAAGTGGCCTGAAGGCACAAAAAATAGAAGGGAGCGGGGAAATGGGAGACAAACTCAATTATCTTGATCTCGTATACCTTGTCTTTACAAAAGCATAGTAGCCACTCTACATAGTAGTGGATGGACTTGTAAAAGGAAATTTTAAATCAAAATTGAATTTTAATCAAATAGAATCGATCGACTTCTAGTTGACATTTAAGTTTAAATAAATCAACATGATCTATTACGAATGTCTACATCACCGATCCCGGCTTGTTCTCAATTCAATTATTAGGATAAAATAGGAATAGACTCAAATTAAATGGAAATAACCGTCAAATCCTTAATTTAGGTAGTTCTCCAATTTGGGATTGCATCACATGAAAATGCTTTAATGCTTTCCATGACCTTGCTACTTATCCACCATATCATTTTAAATAGCTTATAGTTTTTGTTAGATCACATGGAAAGGGATTTCGTGGAAACAAATTGCCACTGTGGAAATCCAAATCCAAAGGAGGCTTAAGATGTCTCTGGCATCTTTTGATATTCTGTACTCATTGTCATCACAGAGTGATATGCATGCGAATTTGTCTTTTACTTGATTCTTAGAACTCTCTGTCACGATTAAGTTATCAATACAGAACGGGCTTCTCTGCATTTACTTCACAATTTCTTTTGATTCTCTAGTTATTATTATTTTAGAATGCTGGTTGTTTTGAATGATGGTGGAATTTTATAACCATTTTTGAATGTCCTCTTTCTCCCTGAGCATGATATGTACAACCGCTTTGTCCCTCTGACAAATGTGATCGGGAACTATGCATTTTTTCCCAGAATCTATGGGAACTGAATGCCTTGAAGCTTGTCCCAGTGGAGAATCCGCTCAGAGCCCTTCTGCTCCCCCTGGTTTTTCTCCTCTCATTTCATTTACATTGGAGAAGGCTCAAGACCAGGATACTATGGGTTGTGTTGGATTTTCTTCTACAACTGGGTCACAAGGAGGTTTTGCAAATGACATGTTCTGCGAGGTCACTGAAGATAAGCTCCGGAAGTCTTTACGACACAGACCATCAATAAACTACAGCGAGGCTGATAACAGCTCGGAGGAAGAGTCTGATTCTGAGTCAATTGATCATGTGAGCAATATATCTGATTAATAAAAATCATAGCCATGTTTTTCGAGGTGCAGATGCAATTCATCTCATGATTTGGGCAAAAAATATGTTCCATTAGTAAATAGATTTCTTGATGCTTGATCTGCAGGTGTTTTCTTATCCTTGTAATTTTGTTTGTTTTCTGATAGATTGTTCCTTCGATTAATATTTTGAGGAAGGGGGTGATTCGTGGATGCTTAAACTGTGCAAATTGTCAGAAGGCAAGACTTCTTTCATGGTGTAACTGCAAACTTGTAATTTTTTTAGGCTCTGAGATATGATATGGGTTGGTGGAGCAGGTTCTTGCTAGATGGCAACCAAACAATTCACGAAGACCTCTCCTTGATGAAGCTCCTGTATTCTACCCAAGTGAAGAGGTCATTTTAAAAGATGCTTCCTTTAGTGATTTGTGCTGGCTCTGCATGTGGGTTTTGAACATGGACGTCTGTAGTAAGGAAAACTTGCTCTACCATGGAGGAGTAATCAAATACGAAAATAGCATAATATTATTAAAACATGGGATCGCATTAATTTGTCATGCCCGGTTTAAGAAGAAAATTTCAAGAGAGAAGTTAGAGGAAGTATCTATATTGTGCGTCGGTAAGATTATCATTTGAAGATGCAGGAGTATAATTTAGCATCTCATCGTTGCATCACCAATAAAGTGTAGATTGTTTGAAAATAATGTGAAGGTCTTTTCATCACTAATTTTAGTAGTCCACTCACTATGAAGTCCAAAGTCCTATGATAGGTTTCTCTACATGAGAGCTTTTTCATGACAAAAATGTAGGAATAGCTCATTCACCTTCTAGTCCAACGTCCACATTAGAGAACTCTATCTAAGTTTGCATTTAGTATGTACCATTCTCCATAATCATATTCAACACTACACTTACTACGGAGTATAATCAAGGAGTAAACTATATGTGAGAGTATTTATGGAATCACAACTTTTCATTTCATTGTAAGAAAATCTTGCAAACAATGGTTTTGTACCCTAGTCTTTTAGGTGGTAGACATATTGCACTATCACTAGACTATTGAAGTGGGCACGAGTATTATTTCGTAGAATATTGAAAAAAAACATTCGATAAGTTGAAAGAAATTATTTTTTTTTATGGAAAATAATATGGAAGCACCCCCAAAAAACAAAATAAGATATGAGATATCACCGAAAAACTCGACACCCTCGTAAGTTAGAGCATATATATCAATCATGTTCAGGTAGGAAACACTCTGCCTAAACCGCTTCTTGAGGAGAGCCTTGGTGAAGATATTCTCATCTTTCATTCGATTATCGAAGGGAACGGAGGTGGAACACCCCATGGAGGGGGTTTTGATCGGGGAAGGTGAGGAAGAGTGTCTGCATGTGATCCACAATGGGTTGTTGGAGGCAAGTTTGACAAGAGTAAGGGTGGACTTGCTTTGTCTCCCGAGAGGACTGATTTGCTTGAGGGGCATATCCTCGAAAGGGGCGAAGGAAGTGATGAAGCGAGCATTGGAGGGTTGCTTGCCACCGGAATCAAGAGGGCTTGTCTGGTGGTGAAGGTCGAGGTATCTGGATGGAGCTTCAGGAGGCGTGGACACGACTTGGAAATTTGAAGGTTCTGGGAGTACCATTAAGGTACAATAAGGTAGAGGCACTCAGATAGGCATTGAGCCACGCATGGGAGATCGTGGAGCTGTGTGGCACGAGTTTGCAGCCGGGATAGGAACCGTTTCTCTTATTCGGGGATCCAAACCCCCGATTTCGATGAGGGAGACTCTCTGGTTAGGGTGTAAGCCGGTGGCAATCTGGTTGGTGCCCATGGATGAGAAGCCCCACGGTGGCCGGATAACAATAGAGACATCTAAGATTATGCTTGCGATGATCGGAGTAGCCTAAGAGCCGCACCTTTCGGCTGATGTTACGGAAGAGACGAGATTGTGGGGAAGGCGAATTGACACCATTAATGGGGAAAGTTGATATTTTTAATCGTGCGGCACTGACTGCGCTGTTTCGAAGCATGTGGAATCAGATCATGTCACTGACCCGATTATCTTGGGGACCTTCACCAACCTGACTACCTTGGGACTTGTGGCCAACCCGAGTAACTCAAGATCTTTTATGGTGGTGTTGCAGTCGGTGGATCACATGGGTCGTTTGCCCGCACCTATCCAATTTGCTGGTCACATGATCTAAATGCAACCTCCTTCGTCCGATTTGGTTGTGTCGGTCCAGAGCGTGGCACCGTGTACACAATCAAGACTCGGGCTTGAAATTTTGGACATGGAGGAATTTTTTGACCCAATGGAAGGTCCACCTAGCATGGATCGTGGTGGGATGGACCAGATGCGGTCGAAAGACCTCACGCTAGCGATTAAGCTTCGTGATTTCGTAGTGTTGGAAGATGCGTGCCAACTGGGCTTTGTAGGTACCCCGCTGTTGGTGGATGGTGTGTCGAGCGGGTGCGATTCGGGGGCTCTTGCCTTCGATCGTGTGGGGGGGGGGGAGGAAAAGCAACTGCAGGGATCCCTCGTCATGCGAAGGTGATGGGAGGGATGGATCGCAGCAAAGCGGAGAAGTGGTGGCATGGCATGCGTAAGAGTCCGAGCACGTTGCGGGAGGCACAACCTCTGTTCAGGTGTTTCTCATGGAAGCGTCGACTGACAGATGCTGCAGATTGGGAGACAACAAGACTGGAGTGTGTACGAGAAGAGGGTTTTTGTTTGGATGCATGCAAGGAAGGCAGAGGGCATGGAGAGATGCTTTTGCGTCCCTTGAGGTAGAGGTGTTTTAGAAAACGAAGAATGCGGAAGCGTAATATCAGAGATACAGAATAACCAACAAAGAACACTGGGATTTTTACGTGGAACCCTACTCCGTGAGGAGTGGGATGAAACCATGGAATGCCTCAAAGGGCTGATGTGTTCATTGCACTTTCTCTCATCTGATACATGAGGTGTGGGGCTTCTTATATAGCCCCCATTGAGTCTCCAAGTCCCACCACTGGTTGATGTGGGACTACACCATTTGATACCTTGAAAGGATCAAATTATCCATCTATACATGAGTGACACATATACTCCAACACTCCCCCTAACGTTGGAGCATGCAATGCTCACCTTGGACAAACAGAAAGAAACTCAAACTCACAGTACAAGACACTACAGAAAATATCAACTCAACGCAAACACAACTGTCGGTTGCTGTCGAGGACGTTGCTTCTCATGCCGTGCAGGTGAGGAGGAACACACGGGCTGGAGTGTGAGTCGAACTGGGTCTCCTCGTCGGAGAACATGTACTCTGTACTGCACTTGTCAGAGTCACAGAAACTGAATGAGTCTCCTTGTCGGAGTACTCTGACCCGTCACATGTAGAAGACAACTGCTCCATCTCTGAAGGTCCGAAATGAAAAAGCTGCGGAGACATCATCGTCTGAGTCCGCGGTCGCTGGAGAATGGAGTCTGAAAGTCTCCTTATCGGAGAATTTGGTCTCACCCATTCTGGCTCATGGAATGGGATCTCTACTCTGAAGTCCCTATGAAACTGCATGAAAACCCTAGCCACATGACATAGAGAATGCGATCTCTACTATGGAGTCCTTATGGATCACATGAAAACTCTGAGACCAAACGAAACAAAGATGTGGACCGCACAAATGATGGCAAACATGTGCGAATCAAACCGCAGACTCGGAACCAATCTGAACATCATGTCTGAACATCTATAGAGTCGGAAGTCTGGCTAGCCCGGAATCCGGAGAATTTGAAAATCTGGCCTTAACTCTACACAATACTCCCCTTTCTCCAATACTTGTTGGAAAATAATGACATCGACAAACTTGGGAGAAGACAAGACAATGGGGGGAAACAAAAACATTCTTAACATTTTTTTCAAGGCCTTTTCCTTTTTTAATAGCCGTCTCTCCCTTTTTTTTGTAAATAAGCTGTTCCATTCCTTTTTTGGCTTTCTTCTCTCTTTTTCTTCATACGAATTTTTTGTATGATTCTTTTTCCACAGCTATTTCCATTTTTTTATAGCCATCTTTTTTTCCCGCGTACGTTTTTTTTGGTATGTACCTTTTTTTAAGTATGGCCCAATTGGTGGGTCCAAATTGTTGCAGCTCCCCAATTTTCTGCAGCCCAATTTGGGCTTGAATTAATTGCAACCCCATTTTAATATAAATGCTCCATTGAGCATAAGGAAAATAACCCCCTCCGTTTTTTTAAAGCCACGATAGCCTCTTGGAAGGGGAATCGACCTGCTACCGATTAGAAAGAGAAATTAGGGTTCTCTTTGCAAACCATGCTGCTGCCAATATGGGGATTTGATGCTGCACACGTAGGTGGTTCCAGGATCACTGCCAAGAGCTCGAGATCTCTACCAGGCCCTGATCGGCGAGGCAGATGCGTACTCCACAGGGCTGGAGTCAGAGGCTGGAGCCACGAGGGGTTCTTGCCAAGGAGGAGAGACCTAGACCCGTGAGGGCTGTATCTGCAAGGGCTGGAGTCGCAACCTGGAGCCACAAGGGCAGGACTCGTGCCGCTCATCGAGGGCTGTGTGTCACGACGGAGTCACGCCGCTTGTCATGGAGCTCCGCTGCTTGGTGTTTGGGGTGGCTCCGCTTGGAAGGAGGAGGAAGCATGTGATGGGGCTCTGCCATCGACAGGAAGATGCTACGCCACAACTGATGGAGGAGGTTCGCAAGGGAGATGCGGATCGACGATGTGGGGGAGGTTTTGAGCCTCTTCCTGGAGGTTGCGACTTGTGCGGAGGAAGAGGATCGACCTAGGGCTTGGTGGCGCCGATTGCGACGAGGTAGGTCTGAGAACAGGGCTTCGAAGCCCTTTGGTAGTCGCGTAGAAGACCTGGGAGGCTCCTTGAAAAGTAGAATCTTGCGGGGATCGTACGGTCTCACAAGGCGATACCGCAGGCGATGCGATGACCGCTCACGAAACTCAACTAATTCAACAATTAACCCGCAATCGATGTAGCAATGAAAGCAAAATTAAATGTGGAGTTAAATTTTGTTATAACTCTACAAAAGATTTATATAGGTGCAAGTAGTGTAGAGGTTGAACACAAGGAGCAAAACAGGAGAATGGTGCAAATAAATGCAAAAATGTGTGCTTCTTGTTTTCTATGTGTCTTTTTGTGGGTTTTTAATTTTATATATTTATTAATTTTTGTTGGGTAAAATGGGGCTGCCCCAATGGGGGGAGCTAACTTGGCTCCCCAGGCGCCATTTCGCCCCCCTTTTTTTTTCGAATTTTCTTCCGTGGATTTTCATCAATATATCCCTATATTATGTCATTCAAATTTCACGCGAAACAGAGACTCCTACGGCCTCCATCCAGAAGGGTCGTTTTTAGCAATTCTGTTACCGTTAAAAAATGACTGTCTGGATGGAGGCCATACGAGTCTCTGCTTCGCACGAAATTTTAATAGCATAATATAGGGATATATTGATGAATATTTACGGAAGAAATTTTCAAAAAAATAAAAAAATCGAGCGAAATAGCGTGGGGGAGCCAAGTTAGCTCCCCCCAGGGGGCAGCCCCATTTAACCCATTTTTGTTTATATTTATTTAATTATTTTTAATTTTATATTTTTTAATTTCTTTTTGTATTTTTTGATTTTTAATTTCTTTTTCTTTTTATAAAAGACAATAGAAGCTTATAAGGCTATATATACAATATAGGATAAAGTAATTATATGTACTAATAAAAATAAATAAAATACATACAATAAAATGTTTTTGGGTTTTAAATATTTTTTACTGTTTTTGAGATTTTTTAGATAATTTTGGTAATTTTTATGGATTTTTAAAGTAAAAAATATCCCAAATCAGGGATAAAATAAATAAGTCGACTTGAAATGAAGAGGAAAAATAACAATCAATATCCAAAATTCTTCAAATCGATTTTAATATATAACTAATAATATAAAGGAAATTATAACACAAAAATGATATTTTTGGAATTTTTGATATTTTTATAAAGGATTTTGGAGCTTTTTAATTTTATGAGTTTTATTTTTCTATTTTTAGTGATTTTTGGCCTGAAGACTCAAAATACTTAAATAAACAAAAAATATTTTTTTGGGAAGTTTTCAAAATGATTTTATATTTTTTTGATATTTTATACTGCAAACATGGATATTTATGTTCTTTTTGATTTTTATAAA
This sequence comes from Ottelia alismoides, assembly GCA_037367405.1. Taxonomy (NCBI): domain Eukaryota; kingdom Viridiplantae; phylum Streptophyta; class Magnoliopsida; order Alismatales; family Hydrocharitaceae; genus Ottelia; species Ottelia alismoides. Next base: position 80,824 of record JAZKJV010007749.1, read on the forward strand.
ATAGGAAAAAGTCCTATAATTCAAATCAAGAATTGTAGCTTGAAAGTGTGTGCAAGCAGGAGATTAACCTTTTTTTTTTAATTTTTCGGAGCACAAATGCTAATTTTAATAAATAAAATACATCAACAAAAAAATTCATGAACTAGTTGGGTCATAACTGCAAATCAAGTTAAGCACAAGGGTAAATATGCAAATATACCCAAACTTTATAACCGCTGATGAATGTTTACTGCCTTAATTTAAATACAAAAACCCGTAGGGGTATCAATGCAAAATCACCACCTCATGTGGGACAACGCGTGAGGTGATGTGGACTGGACTAAACTGCAAATATTAAAACTATGAGGGTCTTTTTGCAAATATTACAAAAATATTAAAACGACATTATGAGTGTTTATAGATTAAATATTAAATTAAAAAACAAGGGGGGGAGGGGTGAAAGCTGCAAAATAACCCTCTGCGCGAGCGGACGGTTCTGATGATCCCACTAATCCATGTGTCGCGCTCCGACGTGACGATGACGATTCGGCTGGATGACGAAGATTAGATCTCTTGCGGGAGATCAAAGGTCACGGGCAGGCGCATCCAACGACAGTTGTGCGAACTGGGAATGAGGCCTTATCGGATGGTCCAGAGGCTATCAACAAGAACCGGGGAAGAACTCCCCAGTTGCGAGCTTCAATCTGCGCGAACTCCCTTCTCCAGTGTCCTCAGCTAATGCAAGGTGGTGCAAAAGATTCCTAAGGTCCTTCCGCAATGGCTTGAGGTATCAAAACGCCCTGACGGGTTCTGAAGGTGTCGGGCGACGGAGGTGGACCTGGGGGTGCTCCTACTACTCGATGAGCCTCAAAGAGGCTCCTTTCTTTGTTATTTTCTGCAGGGGTTAGTCGAGACAAAATGGCGAAGCCTTGGAAGGCTTTGGATGGAAGAGTGGAGGCGTGGATGGCTCAAATGGGGGTCTCCGGTGCACGGCAGAGGATGGAGACCCAGTCTCCAGATCCTAGCGAGATCTAGGTGAATGGAAGGTGGCATAAGCGTGGGTGAAGCAAAGAGAAAGAGAATGGTTGTGGATTTTTAATTTACTTTTCTTTTTATAAAAGATAATAGAAGCTTATAAGGCTATATATACAATATAGGATAAAGTAATTATATGTACTAATAAAAACAAATAAAATACATACAATAAAATGTTTTTGGGTTTTAAATATTTTTTCTGTTTCTGAGATTTTTTAGATAATTTTGCTAATTTTTATGGATTTTTAAAATAAAAAAATCCCAAATCAGGGATAAAATAAATAGGCCGATTTGAAATGAAGAGGAAAAATAACAATCAGTATCCAAAATTCTTCAAATCATTTTTAATATGTAACTAATAATATAAAGAAAATTATAACACAAAAATGATATTTTTAAAATTTTTGAGATTTTTATAATGGATTTTGGAGCTTTTTAATTTTTATGAGTTTTCTTTTTCTATTTTTAGTGGTTTTTGGTCTGAAGGCTCAAAATACTTAAATAAACAAAATATATTTTTTTGAGAATTTTTCAAAACAATTTTATATTTTTTGATATTTTATACTGCAAACATGGATATTTAGGCTCTTTTTGATTTTTATAAAATAGGAAAAAGTCCTAAAATTTAAATCAAGAATTGTAGCGTAAAAGTGTGTGCAAGCAGGAGCTTAACCCTTTTTTTGAAATTTTCAGAGCACAAATGCTAATTTTAATAAATAAAATACAAAAAAATCCATGAACTAGTTGGGGCATAACTGTAAATAAAGTTAAGCACAGGGGTAAACATGCAAATATACCCAACTTTATAACTGTCGATGAATGTTTACGGCCTTAATTTAAATACGAAAACCCGCAAGGGTATCAATGCAAAATCACCACCTCACGTGGGACAACACATGAGGTCATGCGGACTGGACTAAACTGCAAATATTAAAACTATGAGGGTCTTTTTGCAAATACTACAGATATATTAAAACGACATATGAGTGTTTATAGATTAAATATTAAATAAAAAAGGGAGGGGGGTGGGGGTGAAAGCTGCAAAATACCCCCTCCTCTGCGCGAGCGGACGGTTCTGATGATCCCACTAATCCATGTATCGCGCTCCGGCGCGACGATGACGATTCGACTGGATGATGGAGATTAGATCTCTTGCAGGAGATCAACGGTCATGGGCAGGCGCATCCAACGACAGTTGCGCGAACTGGGAACGAGGCCTGATCGGATGGTCCAGAGGCTATCAACAAGAACTGGGGAAGAACCCCCCAGTTGCGAGCTTTAATCTGCGCGAACTCCCTTCTCCAGCGTCCTCAGCTGCTGCAAGGTGGTGCAAAAGATTCCTAAGGTCATTCTGCAATGGCTTGAGGTATCAAAACGCTCTGACGGGTTCTGGAGGTATCGGGTGGCGGAGGTAGACCTGGGGGTGCTCCTGCTACTCGATGAGCCTCGAAGAGGCTCCTTTCTTTATTATTTTCTGCAGGGGTTAGTCGAGACAAATTAGCGAAGCCTTGGAAGGCTTTAGATGGAAGAATGGAGGCGTGGATGGCTCAGATGGGGGTCTACGGTGCACGTTGGAGGATGGAGACCCAATCTCCAGATCCTAGCAAGATCTAGGTGAATGCAAGGCGGCATAAGCGTGGGTGAAGCGAAGAGAAAGAGAATGGTGGTGGCTGGCGCGGCAGAAAACAATCGAAAACAGGCGGGGATGTTCACCAGAGTTAGTCTCCGGCGAACTACACATCAACTAATTTAGGCTAACGTGAAAGATTGTAACTAAAACTAAAAGCATAAAATGGAAATAGAACCTAAAATCTACCTAAAAATGACAGAAAAATACCTCAAGCAGCCAGGGCTGCAAGGTGAACCTCGCGGCGACGGAGGTCGTCGGAGATGGTGGAAGTCGCCGTTAACCCGCTCCTTCGACCAACTTAAGTGCTCAACGAGGATGCTGTCACCATCCTCAAGCCTTCTGGCGCAAAAAGGAAGGGAGAGAGAGGGCCAAAGGGATTCAAAAATGGGAGGAAAGCGACGAGGTGGTTTTGTACAGGTGATGATGCAGGGCCAAAGAACGAGGAAGAACGAATCGATTCCGTGGTCCGAGGATCAAGGAATAGAGCTTGCGTGGATGGTCTATGATCGAGGCCAAAAAGTGCAGAAGAAATCAATGCCAAATAGTGAAAGAATCAGAGGGGAAAAATCGAGAACAAAGAGGTCAAACGAGGTCTGACAAAATGGCAGGGCTAGGTCAACTAGTTGACCAAGGTCAACTAGCGGAGGCACCTTGTTGGTGCACATGGACCAACCAGGAAAAAACATCCAAAAATCATTTAGAAAATGAATAATAAATAATAAATGATTTTTTTATTAAAATTTAGTTATAAAATAAAAAAATATCTATTATTTTCTATAGTATTTTAATATTATTGTTATTTATTTTTTTCGAGTTAATTTATTACAAGTTATTTTTTGGTCTTATTTATAGGTATATTTATCTATGTTTTGCATGTTTTATTTTTATTTCGTATTATTGATTTTATTATTTTATTTACTTATTTTATAAAACTATAACTTTTTTTATGTAAATAAATATATTTTTATTGTATTTTTTGATATAATATTTACACTTAAATAAATAAGGCCATATAATGTATAGGTATAAGTATAGGTATTTCATCTATGTATTTTAGTATATTATTTTATTTTAATGTTTTATTTATGGTTTTATTGTGTTTTAAATATGTACATATATTATAAATAATATCTACAAAATTATAAAAATATAAAAGTATAAAAATAATAAAAAATAAATAAAATGAATATTTTATATAGGTTAACAATACAATAGGGGTCCAAAATCTAACTTTCACACCTTAACTCCAAAAAATATGAAGCTGCCTTCATTAAATAGCTTATTAAAAGTTATATACAATTAAAGATGATTTTGATACATTTTGAGTTTTTATATAGGAGATATGGGTTTGGGAAATTGGGATTTTGGCTTTTTCTTTCGAGTATAAAAAGAACACCGTATATTATTTTTGTATGAAATCACTTTTATATCTTTATTTGGCATGATGAATCACTTCGTGCCGACCTGTTGCCATTTTTATCTACAACTTTCATGTACAAAGTTTCTTTATTTGAGGTATAAAAAAATAGAAAATATAACAGGTCCCAAAAATGCAATATTGATGAATGAAAGAATCGAATTTTTGATGTATAATTGGCCCTTATCTCCCCCTACTTTATTCCTTGTCGACCCAGTCATCAAGATGCCTAGGTCTCGGCGTTTAGGGCCTGTTTGGTTGCAGGGTTGGGCAGGGTTGGCCCAACCCTGGTTACTATTCACAAGGGTACTTCCTCCTCACAGATTACTATTCACCCACCCCAACCCAGCCCAACCCAACCCAGTCCAACCCAGCAACCAAACAGGTAGGGTCATCAAATACCTTTGGCATTTTAATCTTTTTCTTTTCTTTTGTTTGTTCTATAATTTTGGCATTAAAAATTATATTTTATACGCAATAAATGTAACAAATAATGAATGTTAATTTGTACAAAATAATGTTATATACATGCATTAGCTAGGATTTTTAATATCAAAATGATAGAATAAAGGTGATGAAATGGAGATTCATCACTCCTCGACAGACCATCTTCTTCTTAGGGTTTCTTCTTGGGCTGTGACGAATTGAAGAGGATATGGCTAGAATCACAATTTTCTAGGGATACAAGAACCCTAGAATTTCTGGAGCTTCAGAAATTTTCAAAAATACGAGTCTTCTGAACTTTAGACGATGATCTTCGAAATCTGCAGAAATTAAGGTTTCAAAAGAAACCCTAGAACTTGAACAATATGAACACAATAATCTTCAAGAATAAAAACACCAAAATCGAATCTTGAACAAATAATGAAAACAATTCCTCGAGAATCAAACGTGCTCCGATACTGTGTTAGAAAATGAAGAACGTAGAAGCATAATATCAGAGATGCAGAATAAACAATAAAGAACATCGGGATTTTTACGTGGAACCCTACTCCGTGAGTAGTGGGATGAAACCACGGGAGAACGCCTCAAAGGGTTGCTGTGTTCATTGCGCTTTCTCTCATCTGATACAAGAGGTTTGAGGCTTCTTATATAGCCCTACTGAGTCTCTAAGGCCCACCACTGGTAGATGTGGGACTAAACCACTGAATATGGTAATTGGACCCTTAAGGGACCCGATTACCCATCTACACATGAGTGACACATACTCCAACAAGGTGGCACGAGGGAATGGGGGAAGAGGAAAGCTCCTGGGCGCAAACATGAGGGCTGTTTGACGATATCCTCTATGATGGTGAAAAAGGACGACTCGGAGAAGCTTTTTGAACTGGAAGTAGCTCGGACAATGGGGGTTCAGGTGGCGGGTTTGATCCTATCTGTTTCACAATGAAAATACTTTCGTGGAACATGTGTGAGCTGGGCCAACCGGAGAAGAGCTTGAGAATCCCCTCCATGTTGGCTAAGTGGAAGATTGATGTGGTGTATTGGCAGGAAACGAAGGTTGAGTCATGGGACTCTGTGGGATGGAGCTCTCCCTCGGGCCCTTACCTCACGGAGTTTAGAGCGGTTTAATCAAGCGAAAGCTCCGAGGGGATAGCGGTGCCGTGAATAGGGATCTCTTCGAGCTGGTAGATGAGATGATTTTGTTCCACTTGATCTCGATGCTCTTAGTTAGCAAGGAGGATCAGTCCAACATCCTCATTTCTTCGCACGACATTTCAGGCGCATCACAGAATGCGACCTTGTGGGTGGAGTTGTAGCTCACTAGGGAGATATTTTTGGAGGCGGCTTGGGTCGTAGGGGGCGATTTTAATGTCACGCTCTATACTGAGGACATGCCCAGTGGGAGAGGTGGTCAGGACCCAGGTTTTGATTCATTTGCGGATTTGGTGGAGGAACTAAATTTGGAGGCTTTCGATGTGACGAATAGCTAGTACACATGGAGGAGCTTATCCTCAAGATCACGGATAGATCGGTTTCTATTGTCGTTCGAGGCCTTGGAGATGTTTACTTTGGCGGTGGTTAATTCGCTTCCTAGATTGAGCTCTGATCACACACCGTTGTGTTTAGATACTTGAGGTGGTAGTGGATCTTCGTTGTATTTCAGATTTGTACAGTGCTGGATGCTTGGGGATGGATTCCATGACCTGGTCGTTTCTTTCTGGACGAACTTGAATGTGGATGGTTCATCCTGTTGGACATGTAAGCTCATGGAGAACTATTTCTATAATAAATGTTATTGTAATATTTTTTATAATAGCAATAAAAGTTATTGATTTTCATCCTATATGAGATTAATGAATGCATGCACTTATAAGGTCCCATAGTATAATTACGGTTATGTATCATAACCATCTTGATGATCATATTTGCTTTGCTTGACTACTTTCTCAATTATACTCAAAGTCATTCACTGCCTCATAGTTGAAATATGCTTTGTACTCAACCCGATGATCCACACTCGAGGGCTGAAGCCACAAAGATATAACTTTCCACTTGCGACAGTTCTGCGAGGTCAAACCTTTTGTAATTTGATATTGGACCCTCTCCAAGAGTCACCAAGTAGACTAGCGTCGAAGCTTTTCATTGAAGGAATTAGGCATAGAAATGGAACTTTCAGCAAGCCGAAATTTTCGTCTGACCTCTCAGCAATCGGGATCGAATTGACAAAAACTAGAATTCCCTACCATGTATCCAACCAGACGAAAGTATTTTGCGCTCAATCGCAGATAAAGCTAGAATATATATGTTCCTTCACTCATGCTGAGAAAGCATACATTCTACATTTCAAAATACTTCAATTGGTACTCGCAAGAAATACTTCAATTGATACAAGCACACATTCTCTGACTGAAGACAGATGCGTTACTATATATCTAAGTATGTACATTAGACAAACCATTAGGTTGATGACCTAATCAAGGTCTATACACCGACGAGCTAGTGTGCATACAATGACATATGAGTAATGTGATATCTCAAAGAGATCATACATATTCACTACTGAAACAGAAGACATGAGCTCATTCATAAGATTTTGGGGCCAACCAAATCCATCAATGACCATCTTGCTATGAAAGCATGGCATGATTTATAGGTATGATATATGCTTTTGGAAAGCATGTGATCGATACCAACTCCCAATGATTGAATGAGAAACTTAATGATAAAATCCCGAAGAAGACAATTCGAATGTGATTAGAATTTCGGGCTTATTTGAGGCTTTCCAGTATGCGGGATGTATGCGTATTTGGAATATTTGAGGGTCGAGGGTGATTGATCTTAATCAATTGTATAACCATGATACTTCCATTCCAAGGGAGTGATGGAATATGTTTGGATTTTAGTGACTCCATTCAGTAGATTAGTTATCTAATCCTAGTCCAAATGTTGGGCATTGATCTGAATGATTCGGATGCAATGCGAAGATTGGATATATTGCTTGACTTGACCAGACAACTTTGAGAGGTGTTTAAGATTTAGATATGAGATTAGATCTCAATATCTAAGTCGCTATACATGGAATATACAGTCGCAATGTCCTTATCTCCAAGGGCTTGTCTTGTTACAATGTTACCTCGAGATAACCTGGTTTACCCCTCTGCATTCTTGGGTCGGAATTCCATCACAAATCAATGTGACATCACATCGCATTCCTCATTCCAACTCTCTCCAACCCTCCTAACCTTCCAAACAACTACTATTCACAACATGTTACTCCAACCCATCCCAACCTAGTTACCCAACATGCACCAAGTATCCGTGGAGAAGGCACATTTTTCTTGAAAGTGTTCAAGAGTTATTCCATTACTAACATTATTTGAGCATTAGAAAATTGATGATTAAATTGGATTTAATTATCATTAATAATGTGGATGTGATTCACGTTATTTGGACAAATGTAGAGATGTATATAGATAATTAAGTTGGATTTAAATAGGATTTGCAATTTAAATAATAATGTGAATTGGATTTATATCAAGAAATTAAATATAAATGTGATTTATATTTAGTTTTGCATGGATGAATATGATTCATAATTAAACAATGGTTTTTTTGCAATTGTCACAAATAATTTGAATATTATTTTGATGATATTTTTTTGACAAATAATTCTATGAATAAAGATTTAATGTAATAAAATTACATTAAAAGGAGACTGGAGCGAGAAAATTTCTCCAATTCAAGGGGTTCACCCTCCTAATGAGGAAAGAGACCATCTCCTCTTCTCATTCTTGGAAGGTGTCTCTCTTCTTTCTCTTTATTTATGAGAATGAGATTGATTTTATGGAAGGTGGCTCTCTTCTTTCTCTTCTTTCTCTTTTAAAATTAATTATATTGTTGTAAATTGTTGCTAACTCAATCGGTCCAAAGCTCGGGTAAATTGAGGAGGGTTACACATTAGGTAGCCGATATCAAACGTAAGAGAGAAAAATTACTAAATAGTGCTCTTTTTATGAACACCATTTAGGAATTTATCTCAAAAACTGTTCGGATCTTTTCAACATGGATTTAAGCAAACATTTAGATTCCGTTGAGGCATTCCCTACTAGCGACGTGCTGCATCACCCGAATGCAATGAGAAGTTGGCATCGTCTGGATGTAGTTCGAATTTGCAAGGGTTATCGCTCGAGGAACGCATGCGAGTAAATAAGCTAGTTTTGCCGCATCACCGTCCGGGTGTGATCTAAAATTTGCAAGGGTTCTCGCATGAGGGACGCATGTGAGTAAAGAAGTTAGTCGAAAAGAGGTTGTAAAGGAAGTTGCGTGTATGTAGTTGGAACATTGACACTTTGATTGAAAAATCGATGGAGATTGTAGATACTATAGAAAGAAGGAAAATTCAGATACTATGTCTCCAAGAGACAAAATAGGTTGGAGATAAAGCAATGGAGATCGAGAAGACGTGCTTTAAACTTTGGTATTCAGGTAAAGATAAGGGCAAAAATGGTGTTGGAGTGGTTGTTAATAAGGATTTGAAGGATTGTGTGGTTGAGGTGCAAATATTCGGGGATCAGATTATTGTGTTAAAATTGGTGCTCAAAGAAAATTATGAATATCATCTCAGTTTATGCACCACAAATTGGTTTTGATGAAAGGTTTAAACAAGCTTTTTGGGAGGATTTGGAAAAGATTATGCAAGGAATCCCGCAAAGAGAGATGATTTGCCTAGATGAAAATCTTAATATACATATGGGAAATGATGCTTTAGAGTATACTAGTGTTCTCGGAGATCATGGCTTCGAGGGTAGAAATGAAGAGGGAAAGTCATTCTGGATTTTGGAACGGCTTATGATCTTTTCATAGCAAACACTCTCTTCAAGAAAAGGGATGGGCATTTAATTACTTATAAGAGTGGCCCAAATAGAACACACACACATATTACTTTGCGTTGAGGAGAAGCGATCGGTTGCGTTGCAAAGAATGCAAAGTAATCACAGGATAGAGTTTGACAACCCAACATCACTTGTTAGTCATGGATGTGTAAATAAAAGGGCCGATAAAGAAAATGAGGGTTTCCAAGATCACTAGAACTAGATGGTGGAATCTTCAATTGAAGCAATCAAGCTTCAGGGAGAAGGTTTTAGAAGACTTATCTTGGGATTGTAACAGAAGTGCAAATGAAATGTGGGAGGCGGTGGCATTTTGTATCCGAAGGGTAGCCAAAGAGATGATAGGCGAGTCAATGGGAGGAGCTGCAGCCCAAAAGGAGGCTTGTTAGTGGAGTGAAGGGGTGCAAGAGAAGCTCAAAATTAAAAGAACATGCTTTAAAGTTATGTCCAAGGATAGAACAGAGGAAACTGCCACAAACTATAAAATAGTAAAGGAAGAAAGAAGGCTGTAAGCGAAGCTGAGTCAAAAGCTTATGCAGTTTTGTACAAAATTCTTGATTCTAAGGATAGCTAGAAGGATATATTCAGGTTGGTCAAAGCAAGAGAAGGAAAGACCAAAGACCTTTCTCAAGTGAGATGCATTAAGGATGAGTAAGGTCACGTGCTTGTTACTCAGAAGGATATAAAGACCAGATGGAAGCAGTATTTCCATAAGCTTTTCATTGGGGAATGAAATAGAGAGGTCACTTTGGGAGATCTAGCTAATTGAGAAAATTACCAGTATCGTGCAAGCTATAGACGAATACGAAGGAAGGAAGTTGAGGAGGCTTTGAAGGTTATGAGATCTAGGAAATGTGTAAGACATGATGATATTTCTATAGAAGTATGTCGAGTTTTAGGTAAGCATTGTTTGACTTGGCTTACAAATTTATTCAATGTTATTTGGCGAAGCAAGAAAATGCCTAAAGATTGGAGGAGAAGCATCGTTCTGTCTCTTTATAAGAACAAAGGAGACATTCAAAATTGTTCAAATTATAGAAATATCAAGCTGATGAGTCGCACTATGAAAATCTGGGAACATATGATTGATAGAAGATTGATACAAGTTTCTAAAGTAAAAGAAAACCAATTCGGATTCATGCCAGGTTGCTCAACTATTGAAGTCATCCACTTATTGATGATGGAGATTTATAGAGCTAAAAGGAAGAACTTCCATATGATTTTTATTGATTTGGAGAAGGCTTGTGATATTGTCCCTCGAGAGATATTGTGGAGAGTTTTGGAGAAGAGACTAGTACCTGTCGCATACATTAACCTCATAATGGATATTTATGATAGGGCTTCATCTTGTGCCAGGATCCAGTCTGGGAAGACTGATTATTTTGACATCAACATTGGTTTACATCAAGGTTCATCTTTGAGTCAATTCCTTTTTTACTTTGATTATGGATTAGTTGACACGTCATATTCATGATTAGATGCCTTGGTGTATGTTATTCCCTGATGATATTGTGTTGATTGATGAGACTAGAGATGGAGTAAATGAGAAGCTTGAGGTCTAGAGACATGCATTGGAGGCTAAAGGATTTCGTATAAGTAGGGTTAAGACAGAATATATGGAGTGTACTTTTGATGGAAGCAATGATGAAGGAATCAAGGTGAAGATAGGAGATGACAACATTTAAAAGAGAGTTTCTTTTAGATACTTGGGATCTATTTTGCAACGTGATAGGGAAATTGATGGAGATGTTACTAATAGAGTAAATACAGGTTAGCTAAAGTGGAGAGGAGCCTCTGTTGTTCTCTGTGATACGAAATTCCTTTTATAATCAAAGGAAAGTTCTACAAAGCAGCCGTCATAACTGCTATGCTCTATGGACATGAATGTTGGTCTGTGAACCATAGACATGTGTAGAGAATGGTAGTAGCAGAGATAAAAATGCTAAGGTGGATGTGCGGACACACACACATACACACGTAAAGATCGCATTCAGAATGATGCAATCAGAATGAAAGTTGGTGTAGCTTTGATCGAGGACAAGATGCGAGAAAGCCGCTTAAGATGGTTTGACCATTCGCAAAGGAGGTCTTCTATTGCACCAGTTAGGAGATGCGGGTTTTGGGATGTGGATCCGGCTAAGGGAGGGCGATGAAGGCCCACGAAGTATTGGAATGAGACTATACAGAGGGATCTTAGTTTTTTGGATCTAAGTTCGAGATTGACCCAAGATAGATTTGAATGTAGGCAAAGAATCCATGTAGCCGACCCTATTTAATATGGGAAAATGTTTTGTTGTTGTTGCAAATTGTTGCAACAAAAATCTTGGCCATTTACTTAATTAGGATTGCATTAGGAGTGCATCCGTGCCATCCAATTTTGTGTAAAAGAAAGGCTAACCTTAGTCTTTTTCTCTACACAATTAAGTTGAAGCAACAACTATCTCTCTCTACACACACATCCAAGCTCTCTCTCTCTCTCTTGTGGTCGCTCACTGCCATAAGATTTAAGAGAACTCGATTGTCATGGTGTAGTCGTTGTGTTGCCAGATTGATCGCTTATGGAACTCCGTCTTCTTCGGCATTATACTCGTGCAGGAAACACCAGATTTTGTGAGATGAAATCAGGAGGTTCTTTGCTCGGATCATCGTTTCAGATTGTGTACATCAGATCGGACCTGAGACCGGAGGTCTCTTCGCTTAGAGTCTCGTGGATCGCAATCACGCTTCAAGAGGTAATTCTATTACTCGTTTTTGATCTTGATGAAACGACCTGAGAATCGTTTTCATGTCATGTTGTTTCATCGTTTTTTTAAATTTCCGTTGCTCCGTACGACTAGTATGAGTAGTCGTCCTAGACCGCACACAATGCGATTTTCACGCTTCCGTGATGCGCGAGACGCAAACCCTCGCCTTCAAGTGGTATTAGAGCCTTGGTTGAAGGTCTTGGATGTGATCCAAAACCCTAAGGGAATAAGGTTTTGGATATCAGATGCGTGGAGACTTGTTATTTTACGTAAAGTTACAACATTCGAATCGTTTTTTGCTTGTATGACATAGCTATTGTTTCGTCATGTTTGAACTAATTTTTTGAGATACTAAAATGTGTTTAGAATGTATGAACATGTAACCAAAAGATCCGTCATAGGTTGGCAACGAACAAGCATCGTTTTAGATTCGAAAAGTTCTTACAGTGTTATTTTTGCATGAAAAATAGGACCTGCAACTGAATGACTTTTTGCTACAGTTTTCCTCTCATAAAACATGTTAGAAACACATTAAATTTGTTAAGAATTAAACCAGCAAACAACTCGAATTTGCTTCGTGCAATTCTGATTCCATTTGCTCTGGATATGTGATATTTAGTGGAGATGGGAAAGGAAGGTGATTGTATCATCTTGTAACATTAGTTTGACGCGTTTATCATTTTATATTAATCATGGAAGTTATGAATTTTCCCTTATTAGATGATGATTCATATTTTTATAGAAATATTTGATAACCATCAACCATCATTGAATGATTACTTCATGACAAACCCTAGTTTCTAACTACAATAGTTGTAGTTCAACTTTTACATGCAAAACCACTTGTTTGCTTGATATGACTATACATTTAGGAAATAAAAAATGTTTTAAGATACTTGAATTTTTGAGTGATTATTATATGATATCATACACGGTCGAAAGATCGATTAAACCTCTTAGTAAAATTTGTATTAACTATGTTGTTTTGTATTGGAACGGTGATGATGTCTAGTCCTGGATATGCTAATGGATTAACTAGTTGGTACCCCTGCGCCACATTTGCAATGGAAGCGCTCCCTGTTAGAATAATCTGTACGACCTGGCTGGATCCGTTTCTGGGAAGGGTAACATGAGAAGTCTCTGCGTACTTTAACAACTATTTGAATAATAAAATGTACTAAGTGAGGATGCATACTATATAGTAATATCAAGCAAATGAATTGTTTGTTATTTGCATTGGATTGATAATTAATTTAATATGATTAAATTAATTTATTCCAATTAAAATCAACATTTTATTATTAATATGACCGAAATTTGCTTGAAATAATTAATCATGAGAGTTTGATTTTAAAATGATTAATCAAAATTTGAATGTGACATGGAGGATCATAAGATGGCATCCATGGTCTTCTGCCAAGACGAAGGATTCCGTCACCATGGATTGTACGACGGAGACACCTATGCGAAGTCATAGCTCGACGTACAAGCACTCATAGATCATGCCCTTTGCTTTTCAAAAGAGACATGCCGTATGCGTAGTGACCCCATTGTTGTTACTCATATAATTGAGGCGGTATTGGATTGCGCATAGCGAGTGTTATTCTTATGGACAGTTGGTTCAATTAACAACAAGTCAACATCACCTTAGAGGTGGTGGGCTCGTGTGTTAAATACCTAATCGGAAATTGCAAGTTGGACTTGTAAGGCGGAATGAGTCCCCGCTTCCTTCATTTGAGTTCTATTTTCTCATATTATTGGCGTGTAACAAAGGTGGATGAGAGATCCTAGATCTTGGTAGAGATATAGTGGTAAGTATGTCTCTCTTACTTTGAAAGTTATTAAGTGAATGGACTTTCAAAGTAATAAAAAGCAAGATAGCCTTGATTTAAAATTTCTTAGTCAAAGAATTCAATTATGAATATATAATTATTTATATGTTCTAATAAATGCATTTCTTAATCTCAGAAATGAAATCTATGAACTCACTCAACAAGCTTCCGAAGGTCAACCAATTGATCGGACCAAACTATTCGGACTGGCTCTGAAATTTGGAGCTTGTTCTCTCTGCGGAGTGCATAAGCTATGTGCTCACCAAGAACAACTATATGAACTCCGTGTCAGTGGAAGAACTAAAATTCAATGAAAAATATGCTGAAGATCATTCATTGGCTCGTTATATATTGAGCTCTTTGTCCAATGTGCTTCGTAAGCAACATGTGGACATATAAGGTGCACATGATATAATGCTGAATCTAAAAGAGATCTTCGGTGATGTGAACTGCACATAGCGTTACAACCTCCTGAAAGAACTGATTCGCTGCATGATGCAGGAATGGACTCCAGTTAGAGAACATGTAATCAAAATGTTTGGTTACTTCTTTAAAGTGGATATCCATGGGACACATATGGATGCAGACATGCAGTCCGGTTTCATTCTGTTTTCTCTGCCCAAGTCTTTCAATAATTTTCTGGTATCATAATATATAAATAAATTTAGGTTGACAAATGCTAAGCTCATATCTTCATTTAAGTCTGCTGAGGATGTCATGAAGAAGGAGAATCTTACTGAAAGTGCAATGATTGCACATGTCAAAGGAAAGCGCAGACAAAAGCAAGGGTCTCAGAAGGGTTCGGCCTAGAAGAAGAAGAGTCAAACTGTTGGCTCATCCTCTCCGGTTTCTACACCCATGGCATCAAAGAAAGCCGATGTCTGTCATCACTACAAGAAGTCGGGTACTGAAACCGTAACTGTCCAGACTACTAAAATCGTTGAAAAAGGTAAAACTCCAGTAGGTATAAAATCTACTTTCAACACCGAGACCAATTTTGTCGTAGGATGAGAAGGTAATTGGGTCATAGATTCATGTGCTTCTGTTCATGTATGCAATTTGTCGCATTTATTTTAGAAAACCAGAAAGCTTGATGAAGGGGAGATTGTCATCCATATGGGTTCTGATGTAACTATTGCAGTAATCGCCTTCGAGACATACATACTATCATTATCCAGTGGGAGAGTCTTATTATTTAAAGAGTGTCTGTATGTTCTGGATGTTAGAAGGAACTTATTATATGTATCTAAGATAGTTAGAAATGGATATTCGTTCCTGTTCTGTGAGAACCTTATTATAAGTCGTTATGGTAAACATATTGCAGATGATTTTTTTATCTCCTGGTGGACTCTTTGAATTATGCATTGATGAATATCATGAGTGTTACTACCACAAATAAAAAATTTAAAAGATCTAGAGATGATGAAAATCATTTAACCATGATCTGGCATCAAAAGTTTGGTCATTTATCTGTTGATAGGATCAATAGATTGGTGAAGGATGAACCATTAGATTTTTTTTAGAGGTCCAAAGTTTACTTACTTGTGAACTTTGCATTCGAGGTAAAATGATTAGAGCATTCTTTCGAAATAAGGGTATATGATGCAAGGGTATACTTGACTTAATACATGCCGATGTATGTGGTCCTTTCAATACCGCGACTCGAAATGGATATCGATATTGTTTATCGTATATTGATGACGATTCATGATACTGGTTTATCTTCCTATTACATCATAAATCTAAAACCTTTGAAAAGTTCATACAATTCATGGCTTTGGTTGAGAACCAAACCGATATGAAGACTAAACGGATTCGATCCGACTGAGGTGGCGAGCACATTTCAGATGAGTTCAAGGAATACCTTAAAGAGAGGGAAATTGTATCTATTCTTACTCCTCCTGGAACTCCTCAACTAAATAGTGTTGTTGAAAGATGCAACAAGATCATCAAGGATATTGTACGATCTATGATAAGTAAAGCACATTTACCTCTTAGTTTCTAGTTATATGCAATAGAAAGTGCAATATATATTCTTATTAAGATTCCTAGCAAATCTGTATCAAAAGTCCCTCATGAGCTTTGGTTTAGAACCGAGTCCAGTGTTATACACTTAAGGATTTAGGGTTGCTTGATCCATTCCAAGAACGTGGACATAACTAAGCTAGAATCTCGTACTAAAGAGTGCTACTTCATCACGTATGTAAATATCGGTATTGAACCCACTTTACGACACTAAGACTTAAAAGGTATTCATCTCTAGGGATGTGAAATCCTTAGGGATGACTTTCTTATAAGTCAAGATAAGAATGAAGCAAAGAATTCACAGAATCCTATGAGGATATTGAGATTCTTGAGCCAAAAATTGAAGTAGTTGAAGATGAGATACACGTATCTCTTCGAAGGAGTTCGAGGGTGTTTATACCATGTGAAAGGTATGTATTCCATATGTCGGAAGAGTCTGACAGTGATCCAACTTCTTTCGATGCAACACTCACGGATCAGGACATGGATAGATGGATGCTAGCTATGAAGTTTGAAATAGATTCCAGGCACAAGAACAATGTCTGAACCCTAGAGGACCTACCTAAGGGTGTAAAATCTATTGGATGTAAACGGATCTTCAAGAGAAAAAGGGAACTTGATGGGGAGGTAGAGACCTTTAAGGCACAATTCCTTGCTAAGGGCTTCACACAGAGAGAAGGCATCGACTATGATGAGACATTCTCTCCTGTGGCCATGCTTAAGTCCATCAGGGCAGTACTAGCTATATCTGCACATCTTGAGTACGATATCTGGCAGATGGACGTCAAGACCACATTCCTCAATGAATACCTTGAGTAGGATATCTATATGGAGCAACCGTAGGGCTTCATAGCTGAGGAAGACAAAGTGTGCAAGTTGAAGAAATCCATCTATGGGCTTAAACAAGCTTCTCGTAGCTGGAACATCAGATTTGTGAAACCATACAAAGTTATGATTTTGTTCAGAATCCTGATGAACCATGCGTGTACAAGAAGATTAGTGGGAGCGCCATTGTGTTCATTGTGCTTTATATAGATATCATCCTTATCATTGGGAGTGATATATGAATGATGACTAGGTTTACGGTCTGGCTGTCTCATACCTTTGAGATGAAAGATCTTGGAGAAGCCTCTTAATCTTGAGTTTGAAGTTGTTTAGAAATAGAGAAAAGATGATTTTGACATTGTCTCAAATGGGTACATTAAGAAGATCTTGGAACGATTTCATATAGAGAATTCCAAGAAGGACTTCTTTTCCTTAAGACACGGTATACACCTGTCTAAAGGGATGACTCAGTGTTCGAAAATACGGTCCATGCGGTCAAAACGCATATGCGGTCCGTATATGCGTATGCGTATTCAGTTACTTGACCGCATATGCGTATTCAGTTACTTGACCGAAGCACATATGCCATATGCAGCAATATGCGGTCAAAACGCATATGCGGTCCGTATACGCGGCATATGCGGCCGCATATGCAGCCACATATCTGATAGGATTCATGTTAATCCATGTCTTGTTGATGTCACATTAACTCATTTTTTCCCAAGCAACTCTTATGTCACCATTTACATTGATGCATCTTTTTGTTATTCTCGTATATGTTGCATTTGGGAATATCATCTATGTTATTTTTTCTCATTTTCATTTTTTCTCATTGTTCTCAACACTTATCAATGAACTGTTTACTGTTTTTTGAATTTTCTATTTAATGAAATTTATTGTAATTCTTCAAATAAAACATGAAATAATTGACTAACAATCTGGCACTTACATTTTTGTGCTTCTAATAAATTTTATATGCAGAAACAATTTTCCCGTATATTTTGTGTCAACATATTTTGTCCGTTGGAGATAGATATATGTATATAATTTTGGGTATATTATTTGTATACCTATTGATTATTCTTTAACTTTTTTTATTTATATAATCTATATATACATTAAAGGTTTTCTTATAGAATTCATGCATTCCCTGTTGAATCTAAATTTGTATATGTATATATATGCATTAAATTCAAAATACACATTAAAAAATAATCAATTTATAATATCATGCTTATATATCTTATTGATTATATCATCTTACTTGAAATTTTTGATTTTAGATTTTGTCCGATCATCAACTTTTTTTATATAATCACATTTTGTTGTTTATTTTGTAATATTTTAAATCAAAATATTATAAAGCGCATAAACCGCATATACTTCCGTATAGTCCCCTGCATATCCGCTTACTCGCTTTAAATAGCATGACCGAACGAATACCGCATACCGCATTTCCGAACCTTGGGATGACTCAAAGTGTTGAGGAAAAGAAGGCCATGGCTGGATGCCCTTAGACACTAGCTGTGGGAAACATAATATTTGCCATGATGTATACAAGGTCAGCTATCTGCCATGTAGTGGGAGTGATAAGTTGTTATCAATCATGTTATGGAGAACAACACTGGAATGAAGTAAAGACCATCTTCAAGTATATAAGAAGGATCCAATATGGCGGCTTCGAAAGAGACTACTCTAGCGCAGACGGTGGAAACGGGAAGTTGGATGCCGTTATTTTTGACAGATTTTTCGGACCAACGCTTGGAGGAATACTTGGCGTTACTGGAGACGCTACCCCAGACGGGCATAATATCCACAGACAGAGACCGTTTTCAATGGGAGCATAGGAATTTCACAATGAAGAGAGCCTACGAGGAATTCAACAGAAGAGAGCAGGAGCTGGGACGGGAGATGAGGGATGACGTCAAAATTATATGGGCAGCAAAAATCCCAAGCAGAGTCAAGATATTTCTGTGGTGTCTGAGAAGGGGTCGTTTGTTGGACAAAGTGCGTAGAGGAAGACTGCTGGGCCATGCGGATACACGTTGTGAAAGATGCGAGGAGATGGAGGAAGATTCTGATCACCTCTTCTTGAGGTGCCCGGGCTTGGCCCAGGTGTGGAGGAGTATGGGTTTCCCGTGGCTCGAAACGGTGTGTATGATCGAGTTCTGGGCATCTATTAGGCAGTTAGACAGAAACGCCACGGACGATTATTGGAAGCCACTCGCAGTGCTGTTGGCAATCTGGATGGCCATAACGAAAAGATCTTCAACAATCAGAGGTTTTATGAAGAAAATGTACTCGCTCACTGTAACACGCTCTTCAATTAATGGGCACCACGATAATGTAAATCTTTTATAACATAATATAATACATGTGGTGTCCCCCACGATGGGGGTTCACCCGATTTTATATAAAAAAAGATCCGATATTATATCTTAGTCTATGGAGATAGTGATCTCTAAGTCTTAGGATACACAGATTTAGACTTCCAATCTGATATTGATGACAACAAGTCTACTTCGGGCTTCGTGTTCTTGTTGAACAATGGTGTTGTTGGCTGGAGAATCAAGAAGCGTCACGGCTAATTAGATGACAAAAGCTGAATACATTGCCTCAACAAATGCTACAGAAGAGGCGGTGTGGTTGCGCAAGCTCATCTTAAAGCTTGGCGTAATTTCCTCTTATACTCCCATCACGTTGCTCTGCGATAACACTGGAGCCATAGATCAGGCAAATGAACCCATATGACATGAAAAGAGCAATACATGGAAAGAAAATACCACATCATTCGGGAGATACAAAAGCGTGGTGATATCATCATCACTAAGGCGGCCTTTGCCGATATGTTGCTGATCCCCTTACCAAACCCTTACCTTAAAAGATTTTTTACTAGCATGTACTGAACACGTGTTTAAGGATTGTACCTGGATTGTTCTGAGGGTTAGTGGGAGATTGTTGGACATGTGAGACCAGGACGAACCATTTCTACAATAAATGTTATTGTAATATTTTTTGTAATATCAATAAAAGTTATTGATTTTTACTCCCTATCTGAAATTAATGGATGCATGCACTTATATGGTCCCTTAGTACAATTATGGTATTAGGAATACGCGAGGGTGATGTGATCTTAATCAATTGTATACTCGTGTCACTTCCATTATGAGGAAGTGATGAAACATGTTTGAAATTTAATGACTCTACTAAGTAGATTAGCTATCTAATCTTAGTTCAAATGTTGGACATTGATCTGAATACGATTCGGATGCAATGAAAAGATTAGATATATTGTCTGACTTGATCAGGCATCTCTGAGAGGTCTTCAAGATATGGATATGAGATTAGATCTCAGTATCCAAGTCACTATACTTGGAATATACAGTCGCCCTGCTCTTATTTCCAAGCATCCGCGGAGACCACACATTTTTCTTGTAAGAGTTCAAGAATATTTCCGTTACTGCTATTATCTGAGCTTTGGAAAATTGATGATTAAATTAGATTTAATTATCAATAATAATGTGAATGTGATTCACGCTATTCAGACAAGTGTAAAAATATATCTAAGATAATTAAATTGGATTTAATAGACATAAATAAGATTAAAGTGTAAAAATATATCTAAGATAATTAAATTGGATTTAATAGACATAAATAAGATTAATGTGGGTGACACTATCCAAAATAATCATGGATATTGTAGATGTGATCCATAATATCATAGAGAAAATTAATTATCAATATGATTTGCAATTTAAATAATAATGTAAATTTGATTCACACTAAGCAATTAAATGTAAATGTGATTTACATTTAGTTTTGTATGGATGAATATGATTCGTAATTAATCAATGGTTTGCTTGCAATTGTCACATATAATTTGCATATTATTTAGTGATATTTTGTTGAAGGAATAAGATTACATTAAAAGGAGACCGGAGAGAAAAAATCTCTCTCTAATTCAAGGGAGACATCCACCCTCCTAATGAGGAAGGAGGCCATCTCCTTTCCTAATTGTTGGAAGGTGGCTCTCTTCTTTTTCTTTATTTATGAGAATGCGATTGATTTTAATTAAATTAAATTTATTGAGGAATGTTTTCAACTTATTTTTTCTTTTAAAATTAATTATATTATTGCAAATTATTGCAACAAAAATCTTGGCCATTGATTTAATGAGAATTGCATTAGGAGTTCATCCTAGCCATCCAATTTTGTATAAAAGATGGGCTAACCCTAGCCCTTTTCTCTACACAATTAAGTTGAAGCAACAACTCTCTCTACACACGTCCAACCTCTCTCTTTCTCTCTTCCCTTGCGACCGTCCGCTACCCTAAGGTTTGAGAGAATGTGATCTGCATCACGCTGCTGTTGTGCTACCGGATTGGTTGTCCGTAGAACTCCGTCTTCTTTGGCGCCACATTGTCGTGAAGGAGACAACATATTTTGTATGATAAAATCAGGAGGTTCCTTGCTTGGATCATCGCTTCAGATTGTGGGAAGCACACGCCTCATCCACGTGTCCACAAGTGCTCTCTACGATAAATCAGACTTGAGACAGGTGGTCTCTTCACTTAAAGACTTGTGGCAATCACACTTCAAGAGATAATTCTATCACTCATGGGTCATCTTGATGAAACGACTTGGGAAACATTTTCATGTCATGTGATTTCATCTAATTTTTTTAATTTCCGCTGCTCCTTACGACTAGTATGACTAGTCGACCTAGATCGCCTACGATGCGACTTCATGCTTCTGTGAAGCGCGGGGCGTAAACACTCGCCTTCATGGACACCGTGAAGCTTGCAAGATATTGACGACACATAAATATATGCTTCTAACCTACATGAGGGTCAGTAGGGTTGAGCAGGGTTCGAGACGAAGTTAGGCCAGGAAGAGATGGTGAGACTGGTTCTACTGGAGGACGGCATGGAGCTGATTGAGGAGGAGATTGCTTCTCGAGGGGTGGTTCAGAAGATCTTAGAGGAGGAAAAAAGAGAAAAGTTGAATGGAGGTAGAGATCAAGGCAAAAATGGTTGAAGGAGGGTGATGTGAATAAAAGATTTTTTCATACGATGGCGAACGTCAGAACAAGGAACATGATACACTTGATTGAAGTTCGAGGTGTGGAAGCGTGCAGGGAGATGGATATTGCAAGGGAAGTGATAATATTTCAAAAACATGAGCTGGAGGACAGAGCACAACGGTTCGAGATGGCCAGTCTTGGGGGTAAATTGCATATAAGGTATTGAGATGGAGGGGTTTACGAGGTCGTTTGGGGTGCATGAAGTTCATGATGCTCTGTTCGCTCTTAGCCCAGACAGGTGTCCTGCTCTGGATGGCTTTTCGATCTTCTTCTACGGGAAGTTCTGGCATCTCATTGCAGAGGAGCTAATTGGGTTGGTAACAGAGCTTAGGGGAATTTTGGATTTGATAGGATCAACCGACCCTTCCTCTTTTTGCTTCCCAAGAAAGATGTTACTACAAGGGTGGAGAATTACTGACCCATTACCCTCTCGAATGAGATCTACTTAGTAATGTCAAAGACCTTGGCAAATCATTTGTAAGGGGGATCTTGAATAATATTGTGTCATCGGTCCAAAGTGCTTTTCTCTCGGGAAGGCAACTTATGGACAGTGTAGTTCTGACCTCAGAGATTGTGGTGGACTGACGCATGCATAAAACTAAGGGAGTGATGTGGAAAGTGGATTTCTCCAAGGTCTATGACTGTGTGGACTGGCATTTCCTCTGGGCTTCCTTACACAAATGCGTATTTCCAGATTGGTGGATTGCTTGGATGAAGAGATGTGTCACGATCGCATCATGTGCAATGCTTATAAATGGTCAGCCGAAGGGGGGGATATTTTCAACCGCAGTAAGGTGTGCGTCAAGGGTGCCCTCTGACACCACTCCTTTTTGTCCTTGCTACAGATGCTCTATCAGTTATGATCGATTGCACGATCGTGGGGGGCTAGTGCAACAACTATTCAAGGGAGGAGGTCTCGATCCCAATTCTTTAATATGCGGATGATATGATCTTGTTTACGGAAGGGGGAACGTTGAGTTGCAGAGGTATGTCAATGACCCTGGACATTTTCGAGGCAGTGTCGGGATTGAGAATCAACATGGAGAAATCAGAGTTCGCACATTTTGACTTGGAAGATGAGGAGGTTGAGAGATGTGTGACATCATTGTGCTGTCCTTGGGGCCATCTACCGATGTGGTATCTAGATGTTCTTCTGGTGGCTGGGAAGATGACTATGGCAGATTGGCTTCCGACGATTAAGATATGGAACAAAGATTAGTAGGGTGGAAATCGGTTTGCTTACTTAGAGGGGGCAGATTGGTGTTGTTGAGATCGGTGTTGTCTGTGATTCCAATATTTATCCTTTCATCTAGGTTTCTACCTGTGGGGTGAGGAGGAGAGTTGAGGGCATCATGAGGAGCTTTTTTGGTTGTCATCTAGGCGGTCAAATGGTTTCTTCATGGTAGACTGGAAGTCGGTAACATGCTCTAAGGATGATGGGGGCCTTGGGTGCGCAGCCTGGAAGAGATAAACAAGGCTCATTGTGTGTGGAGTGGAGAAGACTTCTCTGTGAAGAAGTCTTACGTGCTTTTAATCAATAGAATTGAGATTCTTCTAGATGATCTAATTTGGGATTACAGAAATGATCTGGGACCTGATGATCCCATCTTGTATAAAGGTGTTCCTGTGGCTTTTGAGGCATGGTAAGATCCTCACTATAGATAGACATGTTAGTATCTTTCGCATGGAGGAAAGTTCATGCTTGCTTTGTAGCTCACATTCAGAATCGATTGTTTAACTTTTTTTAAGAGTGCATGAAGGTGACAGAGGTCTTACAAGCTATGGAGATCGAGTGGATAGACTAGGATAGCATGTCCTCTTTTTGGGAGCCTCTCTTTCATTCTTGAATTTTCCCGAACACTAACAGATTCAAACCTAGTACGACTGTTTGGCTTTTGGTTAGCACGTAATGGTGTGGTTTTCTGCAATGAGTGGTTTTACGTTGAGAATGTAGGCCATCATGCGGGGACTCTCTCAAGTCTTGGCTGTTATACTAATCTTTCCTTTATTTTAGTTAGTTATTTTAATAGGACAAACATCCATCGTACAAAACAAGTTTGATATTTCAACATGGATTTGATAAGAATCCATGTAGTGCACCCTACTTAAAGTGGGAGAAGGTTTTGCAAGCTGAAAAAAACAAAAAAAGGGAAAGGCGAAAAAATAATCTGCTTAAAAAAAGGCTACGTACAGAGAAAAAGCCGTACGAAAAAAAGAAAAGAAAAGAAAAAGAAGAAGAAGAAGATTGATTTATAGGAAAAGGAATGCATGTTTTGTTTCTCCCAACTTTATGTTTCACGTTCTTTATTCTATCAAGTATTGGAGAATGGGGAGTTAGAGATATATTCTTCAGGACTTCTGCATGTCTATGACTAATAGATCGACACTCTAGATTTCTATAGATCATCCGTCTTCACCGAGCATTGACTTCTTCGTCAGCGTGTATACTTCTTTTACGACCCAACTAGTACTCCACGTTGGACTTCTTCTATTGCGACACTTCTCCAAGCACGACAGAGATACGTTCCGTTGACTGGTATCACAACAACTCTACATGCATGACAAAGATATGTTGCGGTGACTTGAAAGTTGCAAACTCGTCCTCGAGCATGGTCTTCTTCCAACAAAATAGACATTCTTCTTGTGATGTATCGTGTGAAGATTTATTGTATAACTTTTTCTTTTGTTGCAAGTTGCAACTTTCTTAGCTTCAGCTTGAGGAGGAGTGTTGGAGAATGCAATAGAGTGGTAATTGGATCTCTCTAGGATCCAATTATCACCACTCATGTTTAGTCCCACATCTACTAACTGTGGGACTCCGGTTTGTCTGTGGGGCTATATAAAGAGCCCCACACCCCCTGTACTTAGCGAGAAAATCAATAGACACATCAACCCTTTGAGGCATTCTCTCGTGGTTTCATCTCTCTCCTTAAGGAGTAGGGTTCCACGTAAAATCCCGTATTCTTTAATGTTTTATTTCTCTATCTCTGATTTCGCTTCCACATTCTTATTTTCGAACAGTGTGTTTACATTATTTTCCTTTGTTTTTTTACTTCAAGATTGATCTATTTAGTTGGATTTCAGAATCCGTTTTAATATCCAGTTCACGTAATTTTGTATCAAATGATATTACTAATACAAAAAAACAAACATGATGTTTTGAGCTTACGATAAAGTCATATGTTATCATACCATTTTATAATCATTTTGAAACCAATTGAGTTAGTCTATTTCAATTACTGAAATAAATAAATATGTAATCAAATTACAAATCCGAAGGAATACAATGTACTTTCAGAACCGATACTCCAAAATATCATTTTTCTTGCCCACTTTTAGTAATGACTTCGTTTTATTTATTTGTACAGCCTTAGTTCCAATTCATTTCATCTCTCCACAACTATATATTTCACTATTACGAAATGCTTTGATTGAAATTGCATTGTACTAAAAAGTCTGTACTTTTTAACTCATCTATATTTTTTTAAACATAATCTTCAATATTTGAATTTATTATTTTATTTTAATTTTTTCTAATTAAAATAATACAAAATGCATAATCCGCATATACTTCCGTATATACTTTTGCATATCCGCTTACTCGCTCAGGACTGCCTGACCGAACGAATACCACATACTGACTTTCTCAACCTTACATGTGACACCTGCGCTTTGGTCACATTTCCCTTCAGAAGATGTGCCATGTTCTCCCTCAGATCTCACCTCGCTCATCCTTCCATTGTGAGGCATGCCAGTTGGGGAAGCACCATCGGTCTGTGTTTCCAAGTCGTCTGAGTTGGAGCAGTAGCTCCCCTTTTGAGTTATTTCATGTTGATATTTGGGGTTGCCCGATGTGAACCCCTCAGGATCCGGGTACCCGTTTACGACAAAATTCGCAATAATTCATTCACATTGATCGCAGAAGTTGTAGAAAAAGCAGGGAAAATTTTTCGCGTAATTATGACATTCATTTCCATCACACATTACCACAAAGTAAAAGAGACAATGGCACCAAAATTTTCTTTTCATTAATATTCATATCAAGTTACAACATGTACAAGGATCTTTCATTACAACATATATCCCAAGGTGTGATACAAAAGAGATAACATTTACATCATTATCTGAACAAAACTAAGACAAAGTAATTCATACCGTCGGGTATAAACTCTATCTCCTGGAAGCATGTATATACTGAGCGGCTACTGAACTGCAGGTTGTTTGCCTGCCACACACACAATAGGAAAGAAGAGGCGTCAACCATTGCTGGTACCTCCTAAAAACTTATAAAAATAACTGGACATTTAATATGTACAACAGCAAGCAAGTAGAAAGGTGGTATAAGTAAAATCTACATCTACTTGCGTAGGTAAAAAGGGTTTGTTTGTAATGCGTTTCAAATGATTTCCCCAGAACCCGGCATTTCCCATATGTAACATATTTATATAGCAGTTGCGTAATCATGAGTGTATGAGCGTAAATGCATATATCATTTTCTTCAGAGATCATGTTGGTAAGTGAAAAATGATAAGTTGAGATTGTAGAGATCTATTTATTTAATTTCTTGGGTAGAGAGAATGGTCTTTTGGTCATAATTTCTCAAATTCTTAACTTCAATGTTTCAGATATAGCTCCAGATATTGTAGATGTAGATATGGATGATCTAGATATAAAATCGCCAAGTCTGTTTGGCGAAGAAACTCAAGCGGTGAAGAAGCCTGCAAATGGCTCTTCCGTCTCGCCCTCTAATTGGAAGCGCGGTCCAAAAGAGGGATAGGTCTACTCCAACTACGCCACTGAGACGGGTGAGAGAGACTCCCTAGAAAAGTCGCTCTAGAAAACTGCCCGACTAGTACGGGCGGACGAGCTCGTACGTAAAAACTGAAAACCAAGGATCCCCCGCCTGGGTATCCTAAAAGACAGGGTCAGCGGAACTGGTCTAAAGTTTGGATCCCAACGAGGCGTAAAAACACTGCGAGCTCGCGTAAAAACCGTGTAAAAGACTGGGATCCTAGACCCGCGCACTTGGCGGCCGCTGCCCTAACTGGGCTTCCTTTCTTCCGCCCAGTTGAGGGTCACCGCGCCCTCGCACGATCATGGTAAAGATCACCATGATCGGCTCAATATATGGTATCACTGATTCTCGGTCATATACATGTACTTGATTTATAGATTCAATTCATATTCCAATGTTATAGCTTTTCCTCAACTCTTGTTGCCATGGATGATTCACAATTCTGCTTGATAGATCATGAGTATGATAGAAACTGCTTAAAATGATAAGAGTTTATAATTGATTGCTTAAGGTTTACTAAACAAAACCTAAAAATCATGAGAATCATGGTCATCCATCATAGCCTGCAACTTATATTGCATGTATCAAATGTAGGAGCTTCTTCTTTCCATTGGGTCCTCACTATTAATTTAATGTAATATGGAATCCAACCTTATTCAGATTTCCAACAAGACTAAGAGCAAGAAAATCTTGAATTTCAAAAGGACTCGTCAAAGAGATATCATACACAAGCATAAAGAAAACATATCCTTCTCAAATGTTTCTTAGTCTTTACTGATAAATTCAACTCATCATCAACTCTCTGATACATGCATAACTTTCCTGTCAAGATAACAATATCTCATATTTGACTTCCAGTTTTTTTTTTATAAAATTAAAATCATCTTCTAATTTCCTACCAAGGTAGGAGGGCCAATCATCATGGAATTTCCTCATTTCAAGATGGAGATTAAAATATGTACAAAATTGTATGTGAAATTAAATCCAAAATGGGAATACTTTGTTAACATAATCCATAATGAAGCGTCCCTAACTTGATCGACTACTCAATCCTTTCTTGGTCCTTTTTGTGGTTAATTGTGCCGACTTATACTAATAGATAGTATCCAAGATTTTATTAGTTGGAAAATGTAGTCATAATGTTCGTAGAGAAACATTTGCTAAGAGAACGATGATGATATCTTTAATACTTAGAATATATCCCTTGCTTTTAATAGATCTGTGAATAAAACTCAATTCATCATTAGATTCACTTACATGATCTCTCTTTCCTTTCACAACCCTTCCTATATTAAGTTAGCAAAAGATCATTATTGATAAGTTCATATTTTGGTAGCCCATTAAATCCAATTAAGATTCTTCACATTTTTCAGACTAGCTAAAGTCACAATTCTTAACAAAGTTTTAAAGATCAACAATGATCGTACTAAAAGTCCTGGATGCTTTCAATTTGAATGGATCAATATTCTGGAATCCTTCTAAACTGTTATGTTAACTGAAAATCCAGTTTAATAGAATGGAATGAAACAATGAAATTCATGTTCGAATATAGAAAGTGATGATAGCACTAATTGATCCAAAAAGTTGCCTTATTGACCAGCAATAGAAGGTAAGATTTGCTGCCAATATGATATGTTATTCATCAATTTATTATGATTATAACCATCATTTTTTTTGATTAGCTATAATATCCTATAATTCAGTCTACGACAGTATTAGGATTTTTGTAGGAAACTTTCGACATATAAAAAAAATGGATTACTCCAGAAAATTTGCCTTTAACTTTAATCCTCATCCACCATAATCATTCATCAAGAAGGTATAAAACATGAGATAATCCATCCTTAGCATCAACTCCTTCCCACCTATCTTCCAACATCAGTAGTTTATCAATTTTCCAAGGATGTTCGAATGGAGGAATAACTTCTTCCCCACAGGACAAGATGGCAGCTTAGATTTACTTTGCGGAGAAACAAAAATTTTAGTCCAACATCTAATTAAATCCTTAAGTATCGAATGATTATAATCACAATAAGAGGGATCAATCAAGAAGAATAAGTTAAACATATTCAAGAGCAGCTCAAAAGAGCAGAAAATTTTTAAGAAGAATAAATCTTAATACTAGAGAAATTTTTAGGAATCAGGAATCAGATTTAGGAATTTTTTTTTCAAAAGTTAATTAGAATTAAAATTGAGAAATTTGACATTTTCTTTTCCTCTTAGACAGAAACAGATTTCGGTAGATTTGAAATTTTCTTTCAAACCAACTTTTTTATTCGAAGAGAAATCTTTTAGAATCAGATTTTTGATTCAGATGTTTTCCAGATTCATTTTTTTTTACAAATTTCTTCTTACTTAATCCTAGCCCCAATTTCTCAACAAACAGGAAACAAATTGGGTAAAAGTACATGTGTGACAGCAAAGGAGAAAGGAAAAAGGATTGTACAAAAGACCTCCAAAATGGAGAATAGTACTGATCTTGCATGTAGCAATTGGTAAAAAAAATAGATTTAAATACTCATGCATGGCAGCAAGAGGAGGAGAGGGATGTACCTTTGAAATCTCAAGTTTGGAGGTTAGATCTTTGCATGCAGTGCTGGAATTTGAGCAAGAAGGTAGCAACCAAAGGCTTGAAATAAAATGGCAGCAACCTCCAGCAATTGCAAGTGCTGTAGGGAAAGGAGGGAATTGCTGGAGAAGCAGTTGAAGGCTACTTTTTTGAAAGCAGCAGCAGTAGCTTCTGGACTTTGGATCAGCACTTTTGATTTTTTGGAACAACAACTCCAGCCAAAAGAAATTGGATATTGGCTGGAAAGTTTGAAACGAGAGAGAGGATTTGGGATATTGGAGGATCTCTCGGCTGTGGATCTTGAAGGGGTTTGGGGATTCTTATAGCAGACACATGTGCTTATAAAAACAATGACAATGGCATCATTAATTGCCAGGTGGAGAAAAGATTTCCAAGTGGAAGGGCTGCTGGCGTATAGAATTAAAAATATATTATTATTATTATTTTCAACTGCAATCGGCTACAGTCAGAATCAAATTAAATTTTATATTATTATTTTTTTTTATAAAAACTCTATTTACTTAAAGTTGACCGTACGTGCGCCTCGGGTCTCGGATTTTAACGCACAATATCTCGTTTTGATCGTCTCGGGACGACGATCAATTTGAGTATAATGTTGATATACTTTCGGTCGAGTTTTGAATACCCGAAATTTTCGGATACGGTTTCGGTTTGGGGTTAAATTTTGCGAACTAAAAATATCAAACGACCTCCGATTGACGAACGGTCAATTCCGTTGGTTTTGTTTCATCGAATCGGATCTAATGACGGTCTCGGTTCGTTTCGCGGTTTCCGAATTTGCGTCGCGGCTTTTCACGGCGCGCGTTACGGAGGGATCGATTTTTGGTCGATTTTTGCCCGAACGACTTTTGATTCATGATTACTTGGTCGTTTTAGGTTGTTTAGTATTGACCGATAACGTTTTTGGGTTCATTAGACCCAAAATCGGACGAGTTTGGTTTTACACGAATTCCCGGATGTTACAATTATAAAAACCTCAAAGGGAGTCTCGTCCTCGAGACTCGAGTCAAGGTTAATAGGTATCTTGTTTGGATTTAATATGGTCATAAAAACCTCAAAGGGTTTTGAACCCATAAAAACCTTAAAGAGAAAACAAGCCATATATTTATCATGTATCTAATTACAAAAGCTTGTTTTGATAATTACATCAGAAAAGCTGCGGGTATCGTGCCCGCATGTCGGCTTCGGTCTCCCACGTCGCCTCCTTGACGCCGTGTCGGTGCCACAAAACCTTGACCAATGAAATCTCCTTGTTGCGAAGCTTCTTCTCAGCGCGGTCAAGTATCTGGACGGGCTTCTCTTCATAAGTCAGATCTGGCTCTACGTCGAGATTCTCGTAACTGATGATGTGCCGAGGGTCGTGGACATACTTCCTCAGATTGGATATGTGGAAAACATCATGAATAGCAGAAAGATGTGGAGGAAGAGCTACTCGGTAAGCAACCTTCCCCACTCTAGCCAGAATCTCGAACGGTCCAACATATCGTGGCGCCAACTTGCCACGAACACCGAATCTCTGCACTCCCTTCATGGGAGATACACGGAGAAATACCAAATCTCCAACCTATAATTTATAGGAATATAATTAGTATGAGATTAAGTTGAACACATATATATCATAATTGAGTGGATGAGGAGAAAATAATTAGATTACCTGAAACTCTAAGTCTCTCCTCCGACGGTCTGCATAACTCTTCTGGCGACTCTGTGCCGCCAGAAGCCTCCGTCTCACAAGATCAACAGCTCTCGCGGTCTCCTCCAGGAGATCTACGGAATAGAGAGCATGATCACCTACCTCACGCCGACTGAGAGGTGTGAGGCATCTCCGCCCGTATAGGGCTTCGAATGGTGCCATACCAATGCTGGAGTGATAGCTGTTGTTGTACGTGAGTTCTACCAAAGGCAAATGGTCCTTCCAGGACTCTTTCCACTCCAAAGTGCAAGCACGAAGCAAATCCTCTAGTGTCTGAATGGTGCGCTCACTCTGACCGTCAGTCTGTGGATGATATGCAGAACTCATCTTCAGCTCTGTCTGTAGTGCTGACATGAACTGATGCCAATAATGAGATGTAAATCTCGAATCCCTGTCAGACACCACCTCCCGTGGTATACCATGCAGCCTGATAATGTTCTGTATATAGAGCTTGGCCAATCTGGATGGGGTGTAAGTCGTGTTGACAGGTATAAAATGGGCTGACTTGGTCAACCTATCAACAACGACCCAAATGGAATCATGACCTCCTGGCGTCTTCGGCAATCCTGTGACAAAATCCATAGAAATGCTCTCCCATTTCCACTCGGGAATGGGGAGAGACTGCAGTAATCCTGGCGGTCTCCTGTGCTCAGCCTTGACCATCTGACAGGTCATGCATCTGCTAACATGTAGCGCCACATCGCGCTTCATTCCATCCCACCAGAAATGTCGACGCAGATCACGGTACATCTTCGTACTGCCTGGATGGATAGATAACCGTGAACTGTGTGCCTCATCGAGAATGTCTGTACGAAGCTGCTCATCATTGGGTACAACGACCCGTCCTGCCTTCCATAAAATAGACTCCATCACAACAAAGTCGTCAAATTCGTCCTTGACGGCGCGCATGTATCTATCTTGGATCCAAGGATCTGTCTTCTGTCCATCTACAATACGATCCCAAAGACTGCTGTATCGTGGAGGCACGGCGGTAGAAATGATAGCCAATCCATGCCCAAAATCAAATCAAACTCATCAAGCTGCAGAAGTTGCTAGATTTGGGATTCGTGAGACCGAGCACTTCACCTTGGGGTGCTCCGGTTCTATTTGTCAAGAAGAAGGATGGATCCATGAGACTGTGCATCGATTATAGGCAGCTGAACAAGAAAACGGTGAAAAACCGTTATCCTTTGCCGCGCATCGATGATTTGTTTGACCAGCTCCAGGGATCTTCGGTTTTCTCGAAGATCGATCTTCGCTCAGGCTACCATCAGCTGAGGATTCGCGAGTCAGATACTCCGAAGACAGCCTTCAGGACTCGCTATGGACACTACGAGTTTGTGGTGATGCCGTTTGGGCTCACCAATGCACCTGCGGCTTTCATGGATATGATGAACCGTATCTTCCGTCCATACTTGGACAAGTTTGTAGTGGTGTTCATCGATGATGTGCTCATTTACTCACGGAATGAGTGGGATCATGCGAATGATTTACGGATTGTTTTGGATACATTGCGGGAGCACAAGCTATATGCCAAGTTGAGCAAGTGTGAGTTCTGGTTATCCCAGGTCTCATTTCTTGGGCATATCATTTCTGGAGCAGGCATTGCAGTTGATCCTGCGAAGATAGATGCAGTTATGTCTTGGGAGCAACCCAAGACAGTCACTCAGATTCGGAGCTTCCTCGGATTAGCGGGCTATTACAGACGCTTTGTCAGCGGATTTTCACGCATCGTCCGTCCATTGACACAATTGACGCAGAAGGGAGTTCCATTCATTTGGAACGATTCATGTGAGCAGGCCTTCCAGACACTGAAGGAGAGATTGACTACAACGCCTATTCTTGCTCTTCCTTCAGGTACTCAGGACTATGCAGTCTACACAGATGCATCTGGGGAAGGTCTGGGAGCAGTGTTGATGCAGAGAGGACAGGTGATTGCTTACGCATCACGGCAGTTGAGACCGCACGAGCGGAACTACCCCACACATGACTTAGAGTTGGCGGCAGTTGTCTTCGCCTTGAAGATCTGGCGCCACTATCTATATGGGGTGAACTTCGAGATTTTCACAGATCACAAGAGCCTAAAGTACATCTTTGATCAGAAGGAGTTGAACATGAGACAGCGCAGATGGCTCGAGCTGCTGAAGGATTATGATTGCACGATCTCTTACCATCCCGGTAAGGGAAACGTGGTGGTTGATGCACTTAGCAGGAGAGCGCATGCTGATGGTACGGCGAACTGGCTATACACGTGGGATACGCTTGCAGCTTTGACCGATTGGCATCCTCAGGAGAGCGCATCCATTGCAACTGCAACAGAATTTTCTAGGAAACATTCTAATTAATCGTAAATACTCGTTTACTGTAATGCATGATGATTTAAAACTTATTTCCTAAAAATAAGAAAGACACCCCTTTTCACAGAAGTTTCAATATACAATCAAAACATTACATAGCTAAATGCCATTTTTAGTATACTAGAATAAACTTTGACATGATAAAGTCAATTTTTTCTTTCTTTTTTTTTTCAAAGTAAAAAGAGTTATACAAGAGAGAAGGGACAGAAATAAATTTTTGAGATCAATTTGGTGTTAAAAATCATGTATGGCAGCAAGGGGGAGGAGAGGGACGTACCTTTGAAATCTCAAGTTTGGAGGTTAGATCTTTGCATGCAGTGCTGGAATTTGAGCAAGAAGGTAGCAACCAAAGGCTTGAAATAAAATGGCAGCAACCTCCAGCAATTGCAAGTGCTGTAGGGAAAGGAGGGAATTGCTGGAGAAGCAGTTGAAGGCTACTTCTTTGAAAGCAGCAGCAGCAGCTTCTGGACTTTGGATCAGCACTTTTGATTTTTTGGAACAACAACTCCAGCCAAAAGAAATTGGATATTGGCTGGAAAGTTTGAAACGAGAGAGAGGATTTGGGATATTGGAGGATCTCTCGGCTGTGGATCTTGAAGGGGTTTGGGGATTCTTATAGCAGACACATGTGCTTATAAAAACAATGACAATGGCATCATTAATTGCCAGGTGGAGAAAAGATTTCCAAGTGGAAGGGCTGCTGGCGTATAGAATTAAAAATATATTATTATTATTATTTTCAACTGCAATCGGCTACCGTCAGAATCAAATTAAATTTTATATTATTATTTTTTTAATAAAAACTCTATTTACTTAAAGTTGACCGTACGTGCGCCTCGGGTCTCGGATTTTAACGCACAATATCTCGTTTTGATCGTCTCGGGACGATGATCAATTTGAGTATAATGTTGATATACTTTCGGTCGAGTTTTGAATACCCGAAATTTTCGGATACGGTTTCGGTTTGGGGTTAAATTTTGCGAACTAAAAATATCAAACGACCTCCGATTGACGAACGGTCAATTCCGTTGGTTTTGTTTCGTCGAATCGGATCTAATGACGGTCTCGGTTCGTTTCGCGGTTTCCGAATTTGCGTCGCGGCTTTTCACGGCGCGCGTTACGGAGGGATCGATTTTTGGTCGATTTTTGCCCGAACGACTTTTGATTCATGATTACTTGGTCGTTTTAGGTTGTTTAGTATTGACCGATAACGTTTTTGGGTTCATTAGACCCAAAATCGGACGAGTTTGGTTTTACACGAATTCCCGGATGTTACACCCGATCACCAAGGACATCAGTTTTACCTTGTGCAGTTGATAATTTTTCTCGTTTGTCATGGGGTTTTTATTAAAAATAAGTCTGAGGATGTGATTAAAACTTTTATCAATGAAGTGCAGAATATTTTTTCCTCTTCTGTCAAATATGTGAGAACAAATAATACTTTGGAATTCTGTAGTCGTGCACTATCCCAATTCTTTTGATCTCATGGTATTGTTCATCAAATGACATGTGCCTACACTTCTCAGCAAATGGTATTGCAGAGAGAAAGCATGACTATTTACTTGATGTTACACAAGCTCTTCTTATCCAAAGTCGTACCCCACATTCGTTCTGAGGTGATGTTCTTACGGCATGCTATCTCGGGAATTGCATGCCATCGTCTGTTCTGGGTGAGAAAATTCCTTTCTCTCTGGTATTTCTAAAGGAGTTCTCACTCACTCCTCGTGTTTTTGGCTCTGTTGCATTCGTCCATCAGTTGTCTCTAGGTCTTGACAAGCTCTCTCCTAGAGCTGTCAAATGTGTGTTTGTTGGGTACTCCAGGACACAGAATATATATGCTATGATCCATTGCACATGAAATATTATATTAGTGCTGATGTCACATGTAACATCCGGGTTTCTACAAACCCGAATTCGACCCGAATAAGGTCTGAATAACCCAATAAAGTTGTTAGTCAATACTAACCAACCTAAAACGACCAATTGGTAGTGAATCAAAAGTTGTTCGGGTGAAATCGATTAAAAATCGGTCACTTCGTATTGCGTGTCCGAAAAAGCTGCGGAGCAAATTCGGAAACCGCGAAACAAACCGAAACCGTCATTAGTACCGATTCAACGACACGAGACCAACGAAATCGACCGTTCGTCAATCGGAGGTCGTTTGATATATTTAAATCGCAAAATTTAATTTTAAACAAAAATCGTATCCGGAAATTTCGGGTATTCAAAAACCAACCGAAAGTATATCAATATTATACTCATATTGATCATTGTTTAAAGATGATCGAAACGAGGTATTTTTCGTCGGAATCCGACGCTCGAGGTGCGATTACGGATGACTTTAGCTTTTCAAATAAAGATAGAAAAAGGTAATAAATAATAAATAACTAAAATAATTAATAATATCTCTTTCGATTGTCTGTTGTATGTGCGGCAGTACCTAACACGTCTGTTTGACTTGACTATTATTCTTCCTTTCCTTTTTCCATTTGGTATTCAAACCTTCTATCCACATGGCATTTTCTCTTACACTTGGCATCAAGTGAACCTCTCACTTTGGGTATATAAGCACTAACAAATCCCGATCATTCCTTTCTACTTTTCTTCTCCAAAGTTCCACCGAGAGCCATTCCTTCGTTACTCCTATTCCCAAATTCCTAAGATTATTCCCATCAAGAAGCAACTGCAAACCCCCTCCCTGCCGAATCCATTGCCCAGCAAACCTCCAAGGACTGCTACATTGCTACATGAGCTGCTACATGAGCACCTGGACTGCTGCATGCTCAAGATTAAGCTTTTAATCTTCATTTTGGAGGATCTAAAATAAGGTACATCCCCAACCATTCATCTTGCTGCCATGCATGCACCCATACACAATTTGATTTCCATAATTAATACTTGATTTAGAATTCTTTTTATTTCTTGGGTTAAAAATCTCTTGAGTTTTAATCACAGCTGGTCTGGAACCAACTTGGTCTGGAAACCAACTGTTAACAAATTTCCCACTAAATCAAAATATCCAATATCATTTTTGATTTGATTAATCAAAATCTAAAAATTTTAGTTATAAGATTCTACAAGTCTTTGCCAGCATAGCTAAACTCCTGCACTTGTTATATCACGAACCTTGCTAATCCCCATACTGTTTACTTCACAATGAGGAGTCGTCAAATATTTTTTTTATCAGAAATTGAAATCAGAAGAATATTTAGTTCTGTACAATAACTATGAAATGACATTAAATCTAAAGTAAATTATAGAATGGATTTTTATCGATTTTTTTTTTAAAAATTAATAAATAGCATACGGACTGATTGAGAGAGGGGCTCTTTTATACCAATTCCTAACATATTTACCAGTGATGGTATTGATAAATTAATAATTATTCCTGATCCATAATAAATTTATGAGGTTCGAAAAAAAATACAACTATAGTGAAGCCTAAGGGCATGATGATTTCACTGGTAAGTATACTATAAATGTTAGGTTATGACAAAGAGAGATGTGGTTATAGTCATTCGAGGGGGTTTTATGATCAAGTGAGTGGATTTTGGAGATGTTAATTATGATGCAGTATTGAGTCAATATCGCATAAATAAAAAAAAAGAGGTGATGAAAAAAAAAATAATGGAGTAGGGATAGTATCCGTAACATTCTGATAAATGATCTAGGTTTGATATGGTGGTTAAATCCTTATAATGTCTTGTTTATTTTCTCATTCCCGAAGATGTCTAACACATGCCCTTTGGTCATTCTAAGAAATTGATCAATTGTCAGCCTTCGCTTATAAAAATGTTCCCAACATGTTAGTCTGTATTACGAATTGTCAGGCCTATTCATGCTATACTATTTTTTTTGCAACTCAATTTAGGGATTTTCATGTAAATTAATCCCAAATCTAGATCAATCCTTAGTCATATATTTCAAAAAGTTAAAATGAAAATTTGGATGAATTCTAGGTGTTTTACGATGCTAATAATCTTCACCAATGATCGTTAGTATGACTAATCACATTTTGATAGGTGTGGACTGATCAATTGAATCGTAAGATGATCACATAAGATGTGGGAGTAGGAATGTATAATCAATGGACCTATGTGGTTAGTAAGAATCAGTGATGATTGTAAATCGTGCCGGTCATGGTGAACTTTACACGTGACTGTACGAGAGCGCGGTGACTCTCAACTGAGCGGAGGAAAGGAAGCTCAGTTAGGGCAGCGGCCGCCAAGTGCGCGGGTCTAGGATCCCAGTCCTTCTTGGTTTTTACGCGAGCTCGCAGTGTTTTACGCCTCGTTGGGATCCAGACTTTAGACCAGTTCTGCTGACCCTGTCTTTTAGGATACCCAGGCGGGGGATCCTTGGTTTTCAGTTTTACGTACGAGCTCGTTCGCCTGTACTAGTCAGGCAGGTTTCTAGAGCGACTTTTCTAGGGAGTCTCTCTCACCCGTCTCAGTGGCGTAGTTTGGGAGTAGACCTATCCCTCTATTGGACCGCGCTTCCAATTAGAGGGCGAGACGGAAGAGCCATTTGTAGGCTTCTTCACCGCTTGAGTTTACTTCGCCAACAGACTTGGCGATTCTATATCTAGATCATCCATATCTACATCTACATCATCTAGAGTTATATTTGAAACATTGAAGTTAAGAATTAGAGAAGTTACGATCAAAAGTTGGAATTAGTAGGAAATGACTATTCTCTCTATCTAAGAATTTAATTAATTAAGAGATCTTTCCAATCTTAACTTTTCCATCATCATTCACAAATATGATCTCTGAAGCAATTGATATATATGCTCACACTCATACCCTCATGAATATTCAACTACAATATAATTAGGTCATATGGGGGAAATGCCGGGTTTCTGGGGAAATCATTAGAGATGTATTACAAACAACTTGAAAAACTTTTTTTTACTTACGCAAGTAGATGTAAACTTTACTTTCCACCTTTCTACTTACTTGCTTTTGCACATATTAAATGTCTAGTTATTTTTATAAGTTTTTGGGAGGTACCAGCAATGGCTGACGCCTCTTCTTTCCTAACGTGTTTGGCAGGCAAACAGCCTGCAGTTTAGTAGCAGCTCAGTAGCTATACATGCTTCCTGGAGACAGAGTATACACTAGACGGTATGAATTACTTTGTCTCAGTTTTTGTTCAGATAATGATGAAAATGCTATCTCTTTTGTATCACTTGGGATATATGTTGTAATATGGAAGATGCTTGTGCAAGTTGTAAATGGATATGAATATTAATAAAAAAAGAATTTTGGTGCCATTTGTATCTCTTTTACTTTGTGGTTATGTTGTGGATGTGAATGTCATGTGGATAATTAGCAGCGCGAAAAATTTTCCTTGCTTTTCTGTAACTTCATGCGATCTCATGTGAATAATAGTGCGAGTGTGTGATTAACGGGTACCCGGATCCTGAGAGGGGTTAACATCACATTTTTGAGTCAGTGATGTACTTTCCTCCTACAGGTGATTGATTGATTTCATCAGATTCAGATGATGAGGTCTACATGCCACCTCCTCCTATGAGTCCATTACCACCTTCACCTATGTCAGTTGTTCCGACACCACCTCCACCACCCCTTACACCACTTACATCACCTCCTCCTATACTGCCATCTCCCACGGTCCCTGTTCCACCATTGCCACGATACTATATTCGGCAACCTCCTTCTACTCATGGTCATCCCCGATCATCCAGCACGCCTCAGGTTTGCTCTGAATACACTATTGCTAACGATGAGTCTGGAGATGTGACTTTGCAGGAATCTTTGCAGAGGTCTGACATACAGATTGAGGAGATTCCCAATGACCTGGATGGCTGGATGTACCTATTGTGCTTCGAAAGCAGAAGCGTAGCTGTGCCTCAAATCCTCTCACTTCACAGATTTCCTTTGATCGCTTGACATGAGAATTCATGAAATTTGCAGTTACTCTATTTGCCGTGGAAATCCCATGGAATTAACAGGAGGCCTTGAGAGATAGTTGTTGCTGTTTGGCCATGGAAGAGGAGATGACTGCTCTACAGTCGCGTGGTACATGGAGCTTGGTTCTCGCTCTCAATGAAGCCTCTATTGTTGGGTTCAAATGGGTGTTTATTGTCAAAAACCATGCAGATGGGAGTCTCGATCATTACAAGGCAAGATTGGTTGCACGTGGCTTTACTCAGATGTATGGAGTGGATTATCTGGACACATTCTCCGCTGTTGCTCGCCACTCTACTCTACGAGTTCTCCTTTTCGTTGTTGTGATAGTGATTGGTCTTTATTTAAGCTTGATGTTAAAAATGCTTTTATTTATGGCGATCTACAGGAGGAAGTCTACATGCAACAACCTCCAGGGTTTGCTGCTGAGGGAGAGTGTCAGATGGTTTGTAGACTTCATAAGGCAATATATGGCCTGAAGCAGAGTCCAAGGGCATGGTTTTAGAAGCTCTTGGGTCTTATTGAGAGGCATGGATTCAAGTGATCGAATGCAGATCATTCCC
Source organism: Ottelia alismoides (assembly GCA_037367405.1). Lineage (NCBI taxonomy): Eukaryota > Viridiplantae > Streptophyta > Magnoliopsida > Alismatales > Hydrocharitaceae > Ottelia > Ottelia alismoides. Next base: position 120,658 of record JAZKJV010007749.1, read on the forward strand.
TGTTTGTTCAGAGATCTTGGCACCCTACGGTATTTCTTGGGGTTGGAGTTCATCAAGAATCGACAGGGTTTTGTAATGACCCAAAGAAAGTATGTTACAGATATGCTAGTTGAGACATGCATAATTGGGTGTCGACCTGCTGCTACTCCTATGGATCCCAGCTTGAGACTATATGATTATGATACATAGGAGGTGGACAGGTACTGAGAATCGGTGGTAAAGCTTCTCTATGTCACTATCACTAGGTCAGACATCTCTTTTGCAGCTAGTCTTGTCAGTCAATTCATGAAGCAAACCCGACAGGTACACATCGACGCAATATATATGATTTTGAGGTACCTAAAGTCATCTCCAGGAGCAGGGTTGCTATTCAGTAAAGGAGCAACTTTGACCATCTCAGCATATGTAGATGCAGACTATGCATAATGTCCTAAGGACAGGAAGTCTACTTCGGACTTTGTTGTATTTGTTGACGGTTCTCCTGTTTCTTGGAAGAGTAAGAAGCAAACTGTGGTTGGTAGGTCAAGTGCTGAATACAAATATAGAGCTATGATACATGCGAGCATAGAGATGATGGGGGTTCGAGCAGTGTTAGTAGGCTTACATATAGATGTACCTCTTCCTATGCAGTTACAATGTGATAACCATGTCACCTTATTTATTGCAAACAATCCTGCATTCCATGAGAGAACTAAACATATTGAGGTGAACTGCCACTATACATGGGATATGATACATAAAGGCTTTATTCTTCCTCTCATGTCAGTTCAGGAGATTAAACTACAGATATATTTACCTAGGCTTTGCTCAGAGGACCATTTCAGAAGTGTTTTTCCAAGCTGAGCATGATTGACAACTATGCTCTATTTTGGGGGGGGGAGTGTAGAGATATATTTATGTTTCTGTACTATTTCCTTATTTTACTTTATTATGCCCGTCTTATGTAATTTACCCATAGAGCTCTCTATATAAGAAAGCCTAGGGTTCCCAGGAATAAACAATTCTCATTATATTTCCAATAGTTGAACATCTTATCATGATCGATACAAGAAAGTATCATCATGTTCCCCCTCCATAGCCACTCATCCATTAAGGGACCTTTTGTGCTTGGTCCAACATGTCTCCTTGATCTGACTTGTTTTGTCAAAGAATTAGACTATATTTCACCTCTGTCGATTGAGCATGCAAGGCCAATCTTGACATTGGGACAACCTTTCTTGAATGAAACCTACTTCGATCTCTACCACATCCTTCTCCGGACCAGCCATGTCCTCCACGATTAGATGGTATTTTTAGGACAACTGTCTTGAACTCAGGTATCTTCTATTGCTAGAGCACACTTAGGTGTCTCATTATGCTATCCTCTTCCTCCAGAGGACACTGTAGCTCTTGTTATTATCAGATCACATGCAACATGGTAAACTGGTCATAACCCACCAAGAAAGATGATCACAACTTACGCCTTCCAGTTGTCATCTGTGTTTGTTACGTGTAGGCATGCCTTAAGAAGTTGTATTTCTTGTTGGTTGCTCACAGTTACAAGTAATAGTGAACAAGTATCTTGCCCTCCAATCGAAGCTGAATCAGATCGCAATAAGTTTGGAAGACAGGATTCACTATTATCTCATGTGAATATGAGCTTTGCTAGTTTTTTTTATATCGTATGCATTGTATCATAGTAGATTACATCATCTGCCATTAGAGGAATGACTCCAATCCGAAGTCAAGCAAATTATGCCAATGTCTTCATCCTACATAGCATACTTGCCTAATTTGCTCCTTGGCTCTGACTCTAGGAGAAGGTGTAGCTTTCATTGTCCTCTGACGAACATCAGAAAGTTCCCCAACCATCATGCATAGTTGATCTCGTGTAGCTTGTGATGATCTGAGCAAAGAATGGGTTCCTCATGCTACTTGCGTCCAATTCCTGTGATGTCATTTTGGAATCTGTACTCGCACAGACATTGTCTCCTATGATAGAGCTACATGCGGAAAAAATATGGGTGAGACTCAGAGGCGTACGTGATGCTAGGGGGGCGCACTAGGCATGAGGGCTGCTGGTGCAACTGTGGTGCTGTAGTGGCATGTCGGTGGTGATGGGGCGACAATTTGGAGCTTGGATGGTGTCTTTATAGACAGAGAATGTGCGTGGTAGCAGTAGAGAGAACCGAATAACAACAATGGTTACGAAAAAACCACAAAGGGTTTCATCTCTTACATACTCTAACAGCAACTGATATCTCACCCCTTAAGCTCACTATTGTTCGACTAAGTAGGGTGGTAGAGAAGGTTTTTTTCTTCTTTTGTTTGTGTTTTTTTGTGGCGGTGGTGGTGAAATCCCTTTTCTTCACTCTGTTGGAGCTCCAAAGAACTACGGAAGCCTTACCAACTGCAGTAACTCTCAAGAACATTATTGCAATCATGGCCTCAAATTTCAGCGAAATTCGATCGAATTTCTGTCGAATATCGATATCCAGTCGAAATCGAAATTCGACCGAAATGATCGAAATGACCGAAATATGGGGGTCCTAGTACAAAAAATGACCGAAATGACCGAAATTTCGGTCGAAATTCCACCGAAATTCTGTTTTGGTCGATACCGAAATGGTCCCGAAATCGACATTTAAGGCCTTGATTGCAATCTTTGCTTAATGTAAGTGAAGAGCCCCTCTCACATCCACCTGGCCTTAACAGTTGAAGGCTTGCTGTTGCTAACAGGGCCCTCTTTCCCATTTTAGGATGATGTTATGTGCAAGTGGAACCGGTGAGAAGAGGAAAAAGGGAAAGGGAAGCAACATGGCCTCAAATTTCAGCGAAATTCGATCGAATTTCTGTCGAATATCGATATCCAGTCAAAATCGAAATTCGACCGAAATGTTCGAAATGACCGAAATATGGGGATCCTAATACAAAAAATGATCGAAATGACCGAAATTTCGGTCAAAATTCGACCGAAATTCTGTTTCGGTCGGTCACCGAAATGGTGACCGAAACCGATATTTAGGGCTTAGGAAGCAAGAGGAACAGGTCACTGTGATATCATCCAAATGAGAAAGGGAATTTTATTGTGAACTCGTATATCACATTATCATTTAATTAGAAGACTTGGAAAATTATAATAGTGAGTTCAGGAGATAACAAAAAATATGAAAGAACAGAAGAATTAGTAGCTTTTTATGGAATAGCAGATTAGGTACTTCTTCTGACTAGGATAGTGGTTGGTTCAATATTTCTAACAATATCAAAATTTCAAGGTTGAACTTGAATATGACACTTGGTGCAATAGTAAAAGTTGTCGCTTTGCGACCTAATGGTCACACGTTCCTCTAGTAGCAAGATCGAAATTGATCTGAACCTTCCCCGAACCCCACAAAGTGGAAGATTATGCAGCATGCTGTCTTTTTTATGAAATTATTTAAGATTGGTTTTACTTACAGGAGTTTAAGGACACAATGAAGTATATTGAGAGCATACGAAAAGAAGCAGAGGCCTATGGAATATGCCGCATTGTGCCCCCATCATCCTGGAAGCCTCCATGCGTGCTCAAAAAGGGAAATGTGTGGCAAAGTTGCAAATTTGCTACTCGTGTTCAGCGAGTAGACATGCTTCAGAATCGTCCCTCTCTTAGGCAAGTATCTAGATTCCGTAATCTATCAAGAAAAAAAAGACGGCGCCTCCTAAAAGGAAGTGCGGAACATGGTAACATTGAAGAATGTTGTGTTGAAACAAGCTATGCTGCCCATAATTCTGAAAATTTTGGGTTCGAACTTGGACCTTTCTTCTCACTGGAATCTTTTCAAAAGTATGCTGATGATTTTAAAATTCAGTACTTTAGACCAGAAGCTGGGTGTCATGTTGAACTTCAAAAACAATTTGAACCCTCTGTGGAGGATATTGAGGGAGAATATTGGCGGATCGTTGAGAAGCCCACTGAAGAGATTGAGGTATTCTTTATATTCAAATACCAAATTTACAAGGCTACTTCTTTGTATATGCTTCAAATGATGTCCTGCTTCTGTAGGTTCTTTATGGAGCTGATGTCATTACCGGAGATTTTGGGAGTGGTTTTCCTAAAGCATCATCAGCTTCAGCCCCTATTGAGTCAGAAGATGAATATATTAAATCAGGATGGAATCTAAATAATTTTCCTCAGCTTCCTGGTTCTGTGCTTTCATTTGAAAGTGGGGATATTTCTGGTGTTATTGTTCCGTGGTTGTATGTAGGAATGTGCTTCTCGTCCTTTTGCTGGGTAAGATGCTTCTTACATTGTCATCCATCAAATATTATCATGTGATCTCGTCAATACTATTCGTTGCTCGTAGATTATGATTGATGATTCAAAAGAATAATTTGCCATTTTTTGATTGTTTTTTAAATCTCAACAATCAGTCACAGCATGTTGAATATCACCATCTTTATTCTTTAATTTACATGCAGTTTGGTGCTTCAAAAATGTGTTATGGGGTACCGAGTGAAGACGCTTTGAAGTTGCAGAAAATAATTTTTTTTCATTGTTATACAATAGATATTTTTTGTGATATTATCCATATTGTTTGATGCTCATCTGATCATGACTTCTGCCTTCGAAGCTTCACTTTCCATTTTGAATAGTTTTTAAAATACAATAATTTGTTATTAACAGCACGTCGAAGATCATCATCTTTATTCTTTAAATTATATGCATTTTGGTGCTCCGAAAATGTGGTATGGGGTACCGGGTGAAGATGCATCGAAGTTGGAGGAGACGATGAAGAATCATTTGCATGAATTATTTGAAGAACAGCCTGATTTGCTTCACAAACTTGTGAGTGTTATAGCATATTCTTTTATGTTTGAGAAATTTACAGTTCTGCGTCATAGTTCCAAGGGCAAACATATGCGGTATATGTAGTGGAAATTGGGATTTTTGAATATTGAATTTTTGAATATCATGATATAATTTTGGTAATTTCACAAGGGAATCTTGTTTGATTCCACTTATTAACCTCTTTGGTCAGCAATAACCGTTATATCCTCTATGCAGGTCACTCAGTTTTCACCTTCTAATGGTAACCATTATTCCCTCTTTGTAGGTCACCCAGTTTTCACCTTCTATACTGAAATCTGAGGGCGTGAGAGTCTATAGGTGCATTCAGAATTCTGGGGAGTTTGTTCTTACTTTTCCTCGAGGGTATCATTCAGGATTTAATTGTGGGTTCAATTGTGCGGAGGCTGTGAATGTGGCTCCTATTGATTGGTTACCTCATGGTCAAACAGCTGTCGAGCTTTATCGAGACCAGTGTCGTAAGATAACTATTTCACACGATAAACTATTACTAGGAGCTGCAAGGCAGGCTGTTAAAGCTCAGTGGGAAGCTTTATTCTTGAAGAAAACCACATCAGAGGGCTTGCTGTGGAAAAATGTTTGTGGTTTGGATAAAGTTCTTGCCAAGGCTCTCAAGGTATCCCCTCCACACTTGAAATTCAAGTGTAATGTGCTACTGTTGATGTGCTAACTTTTTTTTGTAACATTCAGGCACGTTTTGAGGTTGAACGCAATTGGAGGGAACAGCTTTGTCATGCTTCTCAATGTCGGAAAATGGATGCGAATTTTGATGCTAGTGGTGACAAGGAATGCTTCATATGCCATTATGATCTTCACCTTTCTGCTACTGGATGCATGTGCTCTGCTGACAGATTTGCATGTTTTAATCATGCAAAACAATTATGTTCTTGTGACAGCAGTTGTAGAATTTTTCTCTTCCGCTACGAGATAAATGAACTTAATACTTTGGTGGATGCAGTGGGAGGTAAGCTGAGTGCTGTTCATAAATGGGGAATCTCAGATCTTGGTTTAAGTTTAAGCTCTTATGTTGCTAAACATAAGTCTTGTGAGCGTTCACTCTCCAGTCAAGTTTCAGCTGAAGACAAACAACTGAAGCAGACTGGAGACCTTTCATCTGGTGCATCTCTGCTGAGTCAAGAGCTTTATGCACTTAAGGAGAAACAAGTTGGAAATGGCCCATGCAAGCCAATAGAGTCTTCTCAAGAGGGAGGGAGAGAAGACCATGTTATTGACGTCAAAAAGGATTCGCTGATGTTCAGTTCAATGGTGGCTATTGAAGAGAAAGGACCATCAGACCTAACAACTGATGCTGAAGCACAGAAATTATCGGAATTATCAGACATCATGGCTCACAAATCATCTCATGAGCATGAATCAGACAATACAATACAAAAAATATCCCATAATGTGCTAAACTCAGCTAGGCAATTATCTTCGGAAATTGATCTAAAATTTATGGACATTGCAAATGAGTCCGGACAACCCAAGGTATATGGTGATATTAAGAAACTTGGTAGCCAGGGAGCCCCACAGATTATCTCGGATTCAAAGAATGAACTGACCAGGTTTCCTGAAGTGTTTGCACGGATTAAAGCTCCTGATGACATAGCTACTACTTGTGATCATCAAGATCAAGGAACCCCTGAAACTAGTGCATCCATAATGAAGGAAGGTGATGCTTGCTTACACAATAATGTGGAACAGATTGGCCATGTAGGTTCCAATTCAAGTATTCAGGAGAGAACAAAAGGAACGGTGCTAACAGAAAACAGGTTAATGCTGTCGGATCAGCAAATGCCATCAGCATCTTCCCAGAAAAACTTTCAGAATATGCATGCTGTTGGTCCTAATATTATGAAACGTGTCAGAGGTCCTTTAACTCCAAATCGAGTGGATATTTTAGATAATTTTAATAATAGATCCAAAGCACAGACTTCTGCGCTGCCAATAGTCACTACAACAGATGGAAATGACCCTTTTGATTCTTTATCTAGGGTAATGGATAGGCAATCAGTGACAGATAACTCATCCTGCCCGTCGAGTAGCGTTGAAGGAGTTAATTTGCAAAAGGGCCCTCGTATGGCGAAGGTTGTGAGGAGATTCAACTGTGCCCCTGAGACACTGCAATTCGGGACAGTTCTTTCTGGAAAATTATGGTCCACTAGCCAGATTATATTTCCGAAAGGCAAGTATCTTTCCTGTAAAATTTGATTTAATGTTTTTAATCAATAAAAAGGAGAAGGTGGAAGTTACGGCATTAATATGATTAAATTTGGCATCATTCCATTAAATCTTGATATATATATTTAAATATCCTCAATGTTTTAAGTAAAACCAAATCCAAAACTTTAACACACTGAAATGGTGGCAACTACTGAACTACATGTATTTGTGGACTTGGGCACACAATCTTGGCCTGCCTCAACTTCAATGTAGGTATTGTTATTCAACCTGACACTTCTTTCTATAAATTTGTCATTCAGGCTTCTCTAAATTAACTTAGATGACCTGAAATATATATTTTCTTGTCCATTGATACCGATTGTTAATAATAGTTAAAGATAGTCAATTGGATAATTGATCTGTCCTAGATTGAATTGCTCAACTATCGTATCTTTGATCCCACATTGTTTAGCTGCAGGACTTGTGTGGGTCACACCTTCCATGAGAAGTTTAATATATAGATTAAACCATAGGTTCATTTATTCCGTGCTGTAAGATCATCTTGAACCACACAAATCTATGTTTTAATGCTTGTGTTGTTGCATTTGTTATCTTCATTCAGTTTCATCATGGCATTAGAGTAGAAGATTTAATGTTTATCTTATTGTCGAGGTTTAATTTAATTTATTTATTTTATTATTTCTTTGGAGTTTCTTGATATTGTGGAGAGTTTGTGGAGAAGAGACAAGTATCTGTCCTATACATTGACCTTATAAAGGATATGTATGATGGGGCTTCATGTTATGTAAGTATTTCCAATATGGAAATACTGACCATTTTAACATCACATCGGTCTGCATCAATGATCAAGTTTGAATCTATCCCTTTTTACTTTGATTATAGATGAATTGACCAGTCATATTCAGGATGAGACACATTGGAGTATGTTGTTTGTCAATGATATTGTGTTGATTGATGAGACAAGAGGTGGGATAAATGAGAAGCTGGAGGTTTGGAGACATGCCTTAAAGACTAAAGAATTTCTTATAAGTAGGGCTAAGACTGAATATATGGAGTGCACATTTGATGGAAACAACGGTGAAGGACTCGAGGTGAAGATTGGAGACGATAACATTCAGAAGAAAGATTGTTTTAGATACTTGGGATCTATTTTGCAATAGGATGGGGAAATTATTGGATATGTTACTCATAGAATAAATGCAGGTTGGTTAAAGTGGAGAGGAGCCTCTACTGTTCTTTGTGATAAGAAAATTCCTTTGAAAATTAAAGGAAAGCATTACAAAGTAGCCATGAGACCTGCTATGCTCTATAAACAAGAATGCTTGCATGCGAACCATAGACATGTGCTGAGAGTGAAAATATCAGAAATGAAAATGCTTATGTGGATGTCTGGTCATACACGAAAAGATCGGATTTAGAATGACACGTTGAGAAGGAAAGTTGGTGTAGCTCCAATAGATGATAATATGAGAGAAAATCGTTTAAGATGATTTAGCCAATTGCAAAGGAGGTCGGTTGATGCACCCATTAGAAGATGCGTGATTTGGGATGTTAAGCCAGTTAAGAGAGGGCGAGGAAGGCCCAAGAAGTGTTAGAATGAGACTATCTGAAGGGATCTTATCTATTCGGATTTAAGCCCAAGAATGCCCCAAAATATATCTGAATGGAAGAAAAAAATCCATGTCGACCCTACTTAATTATGGGAAAAGGCTTTGTTGTTGTTTAGAGTTTCTTGATGTTTTTATGGTTCATGGTGATTGGGTAACAACCATAATTGCGAAAAGGCACGATTTCGTTTGGTGGTGGCAACAATATGCAAGAAAGTTTAGTAGTACACATGGCTTAATTCCATCGAGCAAAAGGCATGGAGGTAGCAAATTCCCTGGAGGTTGTGAGTGCATGAATGGCGAGGACATACTAGGGCTTGCTTGATTATGATCGACAATAGTTAATGGTGCTTGCAATAAAGATTCTTCTGCAACAAGCAAATGAGGTGATATTTGTATGGTGCATAGGAGATGTTATTTGACGAACCATTGGGAATGGTGGTTTTGCTGCCAACGACGTTACAAACTAATGGCTCAAGTCAAGACTATGATATTGTAACCCAATACCGAAGGCAGTGCACGAGACAGATAAGGAGATGGAGTATACACTTGGCAGAATTATTGAGGTAAGGCCTAGCTGAGGGCGAGTGAAGGATATACACAGTATATGGTGCACATGAGGAGAAATAACTCTAGAAGTGGAGGTGAAATAGCCCATTGAGAAGTTGGGTACCTCTTGGAGCCCTATATTCGTAAAAGAAGAAAGGGGCCTAATGCCCCAGGCATTTGCTTGGTTTTTATTGTTTCATTTAAGTTTTAGGCCTAAGAGTGCATGTAAAGAAATAATTTTTAAAAAGGTTAAAATATGTAACAAAAATATGAATTTATTGAGAGAGAATCCATAAAAATGGAAGAAAGGGTTTGTAAAAAGGAAAAAACATGATTTTTTGTACCTTATATTTGTTTCGTCCCTAACCTTGTTTAAGTTCGACAAGTATGGGAGAAAGAGGGGTAGTATAGAAGAGTTTTCACTATACGTTTGTTTGAGTTATCTAAAGGGTGATTTATGTCTGTTCATATGGACAAAACTCATGTCAGTCCTTTATTAATCATAGTCCGCACCATGATAGATACTCCACCTTCAAGGTTAACAATGAGAGACTCATTCTTCGAGTTTCCATTTGTTAGAGACATAATTCGATGTCTACGTTAGAGGGGCCTTTTCAAGATCTTTATATAGGTGCTTCCACAATTTATTTAACCGTAACAATAAAAAAATGCAGGAGAAAGGGGTGGGACAAATGAGGGCTACTTCTCGAGGGAGAGAGAGAGAGGCGACATGTTGGGGATTCACCGGGCCATCGTTGGAGGTGAGAGAGAGGGTAAGAGGAGGTGCTCAGGGCCGTATGGCTTCTTCCTCAGACATCTGGGCTTCTATGGTTCTACCTAGGTCTCCCTTGAGAGCCTTTGGAATATCACCCGACAATGTTCATGAAATCGGCCGCACGAGCCGCATATGCGGCCACATATGCCTGTGTGGTAGGCATGCCGAACCGATTTCATGAATCAGTGGATTATATACACCCTCTTCGCATATGTGGCCAGCATATGCCCCACATATACCCCGCATATCCCGCATATGCCCCGCATTTTGCTCCAACATCTCCAACTTTCCAATCCTCTCATTCAAGTGCTTAATTCCGTAGATCTATTTCTTCCTCCATTCAATTGTAAGATTATGGCATGCATTTGTATACAATTGCAATGCATTATACCATTATATATGCAATGTTTTATGTTTATCTCATGCATTGTTTTCATGAGTATATACAATGTATCATCAAATATTTTAATATATGAGCGTCAAAAAATTTTTTTAATATATGTCGATTGATGTTTTTCTCATGTAGTGTATGTATGTGTAATGAAGTTTTGTTATTATCATATCATATGGGAAGTTTTTATGGCTAATTTTTTTTTTGATTAAATGTTAGGCTATTAAATCATATACTTAACCATCTAACATGAACCATTTTCTTAGATCTTCTTTAACTCTACTTAGATACATAAATGCAGTAGTAATGTTATTCATAGATAATTATTTAGTTTTAAATTAAAAATAAGAAAACCGCGTAGAACCGCATATACCCCGCATATGCCCCTGCATACCGCTTATTCAGTATTCCGTGGCCTATCTGAGCCGTGTCGCCGAGTGTTGCTTCAATCCATGGTGCTATGCCTAGAGGTGTTCAAGCAACTGCTGCTCCTCATGGAGTTGGTGAGGATCCACTTAGTAGAGTTAGGGCTCCACTCTGGGGTTCCGCATGGGTGTGCATGTGCTCTGAAACGAACTAGAGCTTTGTCTGCTGGTGCTTACAGACATTCGCTCTTGTCTAATGAGGTCGGGGCTGCTGCTACAGGGCTTGATACCCCTATTGTGATTGCTGATGAGGAAAAAATGTTATTATGAAGATGAAGGTTGGGATGTTTTTCGCTGGCTCTCATCGAGGAAGTCCCCAAGGAACCCTATAACCCTCGTTCGTTAATTTTCGCCGCTTCAAGTGTGGGGAATGGGGTCATCGACGTCGTGAATGTAAGTTTCGTAGGGTGTAGCGGCCTCAGATGATCCTCACCATGAGGGCAAAAGGTTGTGTTACCAACATGCTGTTGACCTTTCAATGGCTTGACTACTTTCATGATGCATTGATCTGTTCAACGAAGGTGATTGAGGTTGCATCGGACGGTCTCTGACCTGGAGACGACATCGATGTGTTGATTGTGGTGGAGGGTTGCTTTATTAGTCAAATGTTTGAGGTTGTGTACGTGGTGGGCCGAATGGCTTTTCGTCTTTTTTGGTTGAATGTATACAAAGCGAGGGGCGATAACAAGCTGTGTAAGAGTGGTGTTGGCAGGGTTGACCCCACTAGTGCTAGATGAATATTATTTCGTGGAACGTCTGTGGTCGTGGTCAAGCAGACAAAAGGAGAATGGTAGGATAGATGCTAGAATGTTTGAAGGCATATGTTTTTTGGAAACAAGAGAGGGAAACACACATAGGAGCTCACACCAAGATTTGAACCACGATCTTTTCGATGGTAGGCACACTACACTACCAATAGATAATTAAAGGTGTATGGTGTTTATTTACATGAGACGAAGATGAAGGTCTGGGACCGTTTCAGTTAGCACATGGTGGCCATGTCCCATTTTACATAGTACTTAGTTATGTTGTCCGTCGATGCCCCAGAGGCGTGCATATTGGATGGAATGGTGAGTTGGTGGCGCTTGTGTATTCAGTGTGTGACACCCATGTCTTATCTCTCTTCTTGCATAGGACTTCGGGTGGGTTCTTGTTTTAATCTCTAGCGATCTATGGTCTCACTGGCGACTAGTAGTCTGAGTGTTGCATGAGCTATGTTTGGCGTGATTACGCTTTCTGGATCCTGTATGGATTGTGGGTGGTTACTTCAACGTCACCTAGCTTGCGGCAGACCATCTACGAGACAAAGGGTGAATGGATCCTATTTCCCCCGCTTTTGCAGAGTTTATGTGAGATTGTGATGGATGTCTTAGATGCTACGGACCTGAAGTATACTTGGAGGAGCACCTCTTCTAGATCCCATTTGGATCATTTCCTTGGTTGGACTGGTCAATAGAGTTTTCCCCCTTGAGCTCTATATTGGCCTTACCTAGATCACACTTAGACCATGCGCCAATCTGTTGGGAATCGAGAGATGGCCAACGACCATGCAACATTTTTCTATTTGAGAATTTGTGGATGCATGAGGAGGCCTTTAGAGAGAGTTACAAGATGTTGACAGGAGACATAGGTGACAAGGTCAGCTTTCAGGAAAATGTCTAGGTAGCTCAGAGCATTTTGTGGTATGCTTATTCAGTTTAGAATGGAAACTTGGGTTCTTCGAGGGTAGTGGAGGGACTTAGCGCATGCTGAGGTTATACTCCTTGACCATATTGATGACTCTATGGAGCTTCAAGAGGAGGAGATGGCATCGAGACACATGCGTAACTGTATTCTCTTTGGTGACAAGAAGTGAGAGATTGAATGGAGACGACACTCGAGGTTGAAATGGCTTAAAGAGGGGTATGTGAACATCGTATATTTTTATACAATAGTCAACAGATGTAGAAGGCGACGTCTAGTATCTACTTTATTGTGGCATCTGTGCTTTGGACATTTACCGCTTCAGAAGTTGCGTCACGTGTTACCTTATGGTCTTCCTCACATACCTATTCAATGTGAGGCGTGTCAGTTGGGAAAGCATCACAGGTTGTCCTTTCCCAGTCGTCCAGGTTGGAGTAGTACCTCCAAGTTCGAGTTATTTCATATTGATGTCTGGGGTCCGAGTCGTGTACCTGATCATCAAGGACACAGATTTTATATAGTATTTGTGGATGATTTTTCTAGAGTGTCATGGGTGTTTTTGATGAAAAATAAATCTGAAGTAGGAAATATCATTATCCATTTTCTGAATGAAATACAAAATGTTTTCTCCACATCTGTGAAGTTTGTGAGAAGTGATAATGCTTTAGAATTGTGCACCAATTTTCTTGCCGATTATTACTCCTCAAAAGGGATTGTTCACCAAACATCTTGTACTCATACATCTCAACAAAACGGAATTGCTGAAAGGAAACACCGTCACCTTCTTGATGTCACAAGATCACTTCTTATACAGGGTCATGTTCCCTACTCTTACTGGGGTGATGCAGTTCTCACTGCATGTTACCTAATCAATCATATGCCTTCTTCTGTCTTGAATGAACAGATTCCGTTTTCCCTCATCCATCCTGGGAAGGATTTGTTCACTCTTACTCCTCGTGTGTTTGGTTCGGTTGCCTTTGTCCATCAGTTGTCGCCTGGTACTGACAAGCTCTCTCCTAGGGCTGTCAAATGTGTTTTCGTTGGGCACTCCAGAACTCAAAAGGGGTACAAGTGTTTTGATCCTTTGCGTCGACGGTATATGGTCAGTGCAGATGTTACATTTTTTGAATCTGTTATGTATTTTTTAGCCTCGGGAGACAAGCAGCTACCACCTCCATCTACTGATGCCATATACATGACACCACCACCTCAAATGCCGCCACCACCACCACCACCGCCACCACCACATATACCTGTCTCACCGCTACCGTTCCATTATACCCGCAGGCCTCCTCCCGCTCATGGTCATGACTCGTCTCCTAGCTCGCCTATGATATGTAATGAAAATATTTTTATTGATGGATCTGACGACATTTCTGAGCAGGATATGTTGCAGGGGCCAGATGAGGCTACAACAGATTTAGATGTTCCCATTGCTCTACGCAAATCGAAGAGGAGCTGTGTTACATATCCATTGTCAGCATCTGTGTCTTTTGAGAGATTATCTGGAGATTTCAGGACATTTGTGGTGGCACTGTCAGCTGTAGATATTCCACGGAGTTATCAAGATGCTCTGCAGGATAGTAGATGGCGGCTAGCAATGGAGGAAGAAATGGAGGCACTTCAGTCCAGAGGAACTTGGAGTTTGGTTCCTATACCTCCAGATGTGAACCCGGTGAGCTGTAAGTGGGTGTTTACAGTGAAGCACAATGCAGATGGCTCTATTGATAGGTACAAGGCACGTCTTGTTGCATGTGGCTTTACACAGACATACGGGGTGGATTACCTTGACACATTCTCGCCTGTGGCCCGTCATTCCACTCTCCGGATCTTGTTGTCAGTTGCAGTTGCTAGAGACTGGCCGCTCTATCAGCTGGACGTGAAGAATGCATTCTTATATGGAGATTTGCAGGAGGAAGTCTATATGCAACAGCCACCCGGTTTTGCTGTTGAGGGGGAGTGTTCCAAGGTATGCAGATTACATAAGGCTATCTATGGCCTTAAGCAGAGCCCCAGAGCATGGTTTTAGAAGCTCTCAGACCTCTTTGAGAAAAAAGGATACAAACGCTCCAATGCTGATCATTCCTTGTTTGTACAGAAGATTGCTAGAGGTATTATTGTAATCATGGTTTATGTAGATGACATCTTGATTACAGGAGATGATGAGCAGGGCATAAAGCAGGCGAAAGAAAAACTGGGAACCGAATTTGTCACCAAGGACCTTGGAGTCCTTAGATATTTTCTGGGGCTGGAATTTGCTAGAAATCCATATGGATTAGTAATGTCGCAGAGGAAATATGTTAGAGATTTGTTGAGTGAAACAGGTATGCTTGGGTGTCGGCCTGCTACGACACCAATGGATCCTAGCATGAAGCTCTATGATGATGACACAGAGCAGGTGGACAGGAGAAGATACATAGAACTAGTAGGCAAACTATTGTATGTCACGATCACTAGACCTGATATATCATTTGCAGTGAGTCGTGTGAGCCAGTTCATGGAGCAACCACGTCAGGTCCATATGGATGCAATACACATGATTCTTAGATATCTCAAATCATCTCCAGGTGCATGTTTGCTATATAAGAAGGGAAAAGAGATCTCTATCTCAGCGTGTGCGGATGCAGACTATGCAGGATGTCCCAAGGACAGGAAGTCCACCTCAGGATTTGCAGTCTACGTTGGAGATGCTCTAGTCTCATGGAGGAGCAAGAAACAGACAGTGGTAGCTAGATCCAGTGCTGAATGTGAATATAGCGCTATGGCCCAGGCTAGCACAGAGATGATGTGGGTGAAAGCTCTTCTTACAGATCTATGTCTTGATATATCGCTTCCTATGAACTTGGAATGTGATAATCAGGCAGCCTTGTTCATTGCAAACAACCCAGCATTCCATGAGAGGACCAAGCATATTGAGGTTGACTGTCACTACATACGTGACATGATTCAGAAGGGGTTCATTGCTACATCTCATGTTACCTCAGAGAATCAAACTGCTGATATATTTACCAAGGCATTACTTTGAGGCCCATTCCAGAAGTGTGCGTCCAAGCTGAGCATGATTGATATCTATGCTCCATCTTGAGGGGGAGTGTTAACGCATATAGTAGTGTCTGTATCCCTTTGTTTTTTTATTTTCAGTTGTATGCGTTATGTAATTTACCCATAGGCTACTCTCCTATATAAGAGAGCCTAGGGCTTATGGAATAAACAAGTTGTTCATTTTTTCCCAACACACTCACATACAAAGTACATGACACTACAGACAATATCAACTCAACGAACGCTATTGGTTGCTGCCGAGGACGTTGCTTCTTATGTCATGTTGGTGAAGAGGAACTAGAGACTGGAGTGTGAATAGCGATCCACAACGATATTTAATCAACAATTGAGTGCCAATCATGGAGTACTCCGACTCGCAACATGTCTTTACTGAAGACTACTCCATCACTTCGAAGGGCCAACACGAACGTCATGGGAATGCCCATACATAATGGAGTTCACGACCATGAAAACATGCTGTGAGAATATCCATACATAGTGGAGTTCAAGACCATGAAAAAATGCCGTGGGAATATCCATACATAGTGGAGTTCACGACCGCTAGAGGATGGAGCCAACAATGAGTCTCCTACTGAATAACTCCATAAAACATAGGCACTCAAATAGAGCACCTCAAACCATGGTTATTAAGGCGGCAAGGCGACAAGGCGTTACACCTGGGCGCCTAGGCATTTTCAAAGTGGCATCAAGAAATTTCAAAAATATCGCATTTGGATGCTAGATTATTAAGAAAGTTCATCGGATTTCAAAAATACGACATGTATATCACAATTTCGAAATGTGCTATGTATATCGCTTTTTGTAAATGCGCAATGTATATCGCATTTTGAAAATGAGATATATGTGTAGTGTGCATGAAAAATAGTCGCCTAGGCGTCAAGGCGTGCTTAGGCGCACCTAGGCGGCCGCCTAGGCGCCCAGGCGACCCAAGGCGCATGCCATTTGCTATAAAAGCAAGGCGTTCGTTCTAGGCGCACGGCCTGGGGCACCTGCGCCTAGGCGCGCCTAGGCGTGCGCCTTAACATCTATGCCTCAAACAATGGTAGGGCATGAAAACCACTACCCATTCAACAATGGTAGGACTTGACACCACTACACCACTATAGGTCACTCAAATAGAGTGCTTCAACCAATGGTAGTGCTCGATAACCACTACCCAATAATTCAAAAAATGGTGGGCATCACACCACTTCCCAACAATAGTAGAGCATAAAATGCTCTACCCATCACTCCTCCTTTCTCCCAAGCTTGTCAAAAACGACAAATTGGGAGAACAACCAAGAAATTCTTTCCTCTCTTTTTTCTTTTTCCTTTTTTCAGTCCCAGCAAAGTTTTTTTTGGACTGTATTTTTTTCACAAACATTCATTTTTTAACGTCATTTTTTGCTTGCACGATCCCTTTTTTCACACAACTCCCTCTCCATTTTTTTCTTTCTCTTTTTTTCTGGACTTCCATTCTTCATTTTTCAATCATTTTTTTCCACCACAGCTTCTCTATTTTTTTATAATACCCATCACTCCCCTTTTTTTAACAACTCTCAGCTTCATTTCTTTTTTTTCACCGTCTGTTTTTTTAATTCCAGCAACCATTCATTTTTTGTTGCAACCAATCCCCCTCCTCTTTTTTCAAATTCACGCCCAACAAGGGTCGAAACATAAGCAGGCTGTCCCCTCTCTCCTTTTTTGAATAACGTGCCATTGAGCCCCTCACCATTCAATCAGAGAGAAAAAAATAGGGCTCCGTGGGAACCCCTTTCTCGATCGATGCCACCGCTTCGATGGGAGCAGGTTGGTGGCGGCGCCTGGAGCAGTTGCCCGCATGCGCCGTCTAACAAAAAGGGCGGCGTGCGCTGCTTGCAGGTAATAAGGAGGGAGGCGCTGGAGTGCCGCCGGGAGCGGAGAAGGCTTCAAGCCCCGAGCACCTTCAGCTTGGAGGGCCGCCTCCCTCGCCGTCTGGATCTCGCGCACCGCCTGCGCGCATGAATTGTGGCATCGACGACCGCTTGGAGGGCACAAGGACTTGTGCTCGGAGCGACGGTGCCGTTGGGCTTCATGGAGAAGCGCACTACCATGGGAGGTCATCGCGCATTGAGAAGGTCGGTTGCCGCTGGAGCTTGGAGCGGGGGTGCGGTGACACACAGAGAAGATGAGTCAACCTAAATCTGGAAGCAGTAGTGGCTATTGCTGTGGATGGAGGTGCGCCAGGAGATGCTCCTGGAGCTTTGCGATACACGAGGAGGAGAAGCTCCACCTAGAGCCTTACGGTAAACTATAGGTCGAGGGTTGCAGTGTGCGAGAGATCGAGAAGCTCCGCCTGGAGCCTCACCGCCACCGCCATCTCAAAAACTAGTGTTCACCAGGAACTGCAGAACATGAGAAAATCTCTGCAGAATAACTTGCTGGAATCCATGGACAAGAATTTAGAGTAGATTTTGAACACTAAATTTTAGAACAATCTTCACGAACAAATCTTCAATATCAACATCGAATCTCGAACAGAAATAAGAACATGAAAATGTCGAGAATCGAACTCGCTCTGATACCATGTTAAAATATGAAATGCAGAAGCGAATCAAAGCAAGAACTAGATAAAAGAAGATTTTGATTTTATGTGGAATCCTCTCCCTAAGGAGCAGGATGAAACCACGGGAGAACCGCCTCAAAGGGCTGATTTTCTAATAATCTTTCTCAAATGTTACAATGGGTGTGGGGTTCTTTATATAGCCCCACCAATGTGACCAAAAGTCACCACTTCATGATGTGGGACTAAAAACAACCCACACAAGACAATTCTTCAACACATATCAATCCTTATCATTCGTGCCTCCCTTTAGACTTCGATAAAAATGTGTTCGGGCCCAACCCCTGATCAATCTCGACGAAACACATAGGAGGTTCCGAAATGAAAGGCTTCTCAGTATTCTCTTCTCATTGACGCCAACTCCTCCATGACTTACATGTCGACCAAACAATAGTGACCATTCTCACTGCACCAAAAGCATCTTGAGACAACCCGACATGTTATTGCTTAGTGACCAATACCATGACAACGGAAGCAAACAATCTACTGACGAGGGTGCCATTGGCGACACTGAACAACAACCCCATCGTTTTCGCTTCCTCCTATAAGTGGCTTTCTCATCCCGACTCTCCTACTTGTCGGGCACATTTGCCTTCGACGATCCTCACCCTCCCTCTCGCACTTGATCACTTATTCTTATGCCTGACCTTAATCATACATATGAGAGACATCGTTAAGATTTTGGAGGCAATGAAAAGATCATAGAAGTGTTGTTATCCCGATTCTCTTAGAGGGATCACTTGTTTGCTTATGGGCTTGTTGAAGAGAGTTGATTTTATCCAAAAGATGACCAATTTAGGCTTTTGGACATATTTTATGTGATTTAGATTGACATTAATCTAAACCCTTTCCATTCTATCTGATAACCAGAATTCCCATCCAATCAAGTCTTTTAATTAGATCTATCATCTGAGTTCAGAACATTGTAATCCTGATTTGATTAAGTGATGAACCCATGTTTCATCCACCTAAAGAGCAGAAATTGAGTAGAATTCCTTAAAAACAAATCCATACTTGCATTAATTCATTAATTTCATAAGTCATTTGTATTTTATATGTTACACTTTTATCACCAAAAAATCACAGAAATATGCAAAAGGAAATGGTAAAAAAAATAAGGAAGCAGACCGAGTGTACGGATTCGTAAGATTACCGAGTTTCCAAGAAATCAACATAAGAAAGACCAATAAACCCTCACCCAAAGATCATGTATATAATGCAGCAAGCTATGACATGGGCTCCATAGACCAGAAGATGGAAAATTTTGATCATGAATCCATAAGGTTTGGAATTGGAAAGGACCATATCATATATGCTTATTATGGAGGATATTGTGCATAGAAGCAAAGCCTGATGCATGAATGCTAAGATAAGAACCTCTACATAAAAAATGCCAAAATAAAAGGCGATTTGGTTTATAATAGATAATACCAATACTTTTTGGGCAAATTCCATTAAGATAATTTATTAGCAGACTCAATTAAATGAGCATCGATATATAGCCAGGACGGTTGTGCGACATCTGAAAGCACCTTTTACAACCTTGGCATTAGGGGATAAAGTATAGCTAATCAACTAGCTAAGGACATTCAGTGCATTGTAATAAGGTTTTTTCTACAATAAAAAAGAATACGGTCTAAAATGTCAATGATATAGGTTCCAAAGCTGCCTAATGAGTTTAATACAATAAATTCGATCTTTATTAAGGTAGAAGTAGTGAGCCTTGCTCGTTGTTGTTGTAGTGTCTCTACTCACTTCTCGAAGTCCTCTCAATGTGAGATTGAAGTGAAGCTCTTGGATGTTAGCAGAGGTTGTCTAGAGACAGCGGTTGACTTCTTTCAGGGGAACAATTAACAGGTTTTGGTTATGAGGATTGCAATGATATAAATTAAGAGACTTTTGATGGTTTAAATATTACAACAATTCAATTATTTAGTAGTTGCATCATCCTCCTCCAAGTCTCCGTTTGAGATAGCTTCTTCGAAGCAAGGACTTGATTGTCAAAAGTTGTGCTTAGGATTAGCTCAACAAAAAAAAAAGGACCTTTAGAGAAAGTGATTGCAACACAAATCTTGGTTATGATTTGATCTGTAGAAGACCATTTAGCTATTTAAGCATCAGTAGTGCTCCTTGGGGGGGGGGGATTGTGATGCATATTATCAGGATTCAGAAAGATTGTAGTCGATGAATTCATAACTAAAACAGTAGAAGTATTCGTGCTATGGGAGATTTTGGTTCTATTTCATACAGTGGCAGTTCCTGAGGTGCTCTCTTTGGCATCAGATGTTACACTAGAGTATGTTTTGAAAAGAGCTTGGTTGTTTTTGTATGTCCTTTGGAAGTGTAGGCATAATACGTTTTCCTTTGAAGCTAAGCTAACATCACAATATGCTCCTACATTGCATAATAAGATGCCGTATTGTCAAACCAAATCATCAGTTCAAGTTTCAAGCATTGAGGTAGAGGGTTAAAGAAACAATATTAATTTGTTATGCATGGGCATGGTTGGTGTTATCATCTGCTCGCCAACGAGGTTGCGAATCTTGGGGTTGTTCCTTATAGCAGTGCCTAATGTTAGGAGTGAAAAAATCAGGGACAAATTCATATATAGCACATTGTTGGATAAGGGCATCTGTAGATTGAACTTGGACAGACTCTTTCACTGAAGATGGTATTTTTATATCCAAAGTTTGAGGGAGAGAAAGCACGATGATCAAGATAAATGGAAAAACAAATCAATTTGAGCTCCTACAAAACATAAGAGTATTAGAAAGAACCAATATGTTAAAGCTTGGGAAAACAACCCAACGTAGAGTAAGTGAAGAGGGGATTTTGTGAGAAGATCTACTTGATTATCTTTATTGAGAGTTTATTGATGAAGACATATTCTAAAGAATTGATGAATCCAAAGTCCACTGATAGTTCACATTAAAAAGTCCTTGACAACCATCAATTTGAGTGAGGTGGAGATCTTTCCATGCCCTTTTAATGAGCTTATGTAGGGAATCTTGGGAAGGGGAATGACACTAAGATTAGGGAATATATCCTTATTGAGGATTTTCCCTAGAGCATTTATGTCTTATCAAGTGAAATTTGTAAATGCCCCTCAGATCTTTAAATACAAAGTTCTAACACCATAAAATATCATGGTAGACCATGAGGAAAGACAATTTCTACAAAATCTATAAGTTTTTTTTCAAATAAGGAATGCTGGTATGAGATTGAGATGAGTCACACCTGAGAAATCATTGCATTAATTCAAACGGGGTTAGTTACAACTTTCAAGTACAACACCCTAGAACCCACTTCAATGGTCTGGTGGTAGAGCAGTGTGCCTGCCACCTGAAGGACCAAGGTTCAAATCAATTTCGCCATATTTACTTTTTCAAAAAAAAAAACAACACCTTAACATATTGAATTACATTGTCTGCATAGAGCTCTCCCTTAAATAGAACTCCATTCTAAGAAAGCCAAATTGCCTAGAACACAACAAGGGGATGTAAGGAACTGAATTGAGATGAGACTGTCGCCATTACGGAAGCCCACAACTTCGACGAACTTGTATATCTTAATTCGTCAGAGCCCATATTGTTCCACATCTCCATCAAGCATCAAAAACTAAAAAATAGATGCTGAAAAACCTCCTCTGCGTCATGTTGCTTTGATGAGAGGTGTCAGAATTGGGCAACCATTTAGCCCTAAAAGCCTTCATTAGTAGTCATATCCTTTTGACCCGCCATAAAAAGACCTTCACAACAAATGAGCTTTTAGTCATCGAGTTCCCCTCCCAAATAAAGGGCAACTCCCAGGGCAAGAGCCTTATATAGAGAATGTACCAACAACCTAAGTTCAGTGATCCCTCCTCGAGGAATTATCGTCAATATTTAGGAGCTTACCTAGTCGGGAAATTAAGTATGGAATGCTTTGATCTGATGACAAAGTTCGAGCATAGACCTCCTTCAGTCCATGCATTTACCATATATACATCCAAGTATGACTAGCGCACCATGCCTTGATCATTTAATAGAAAAGGCCTTGTTTCCAATCCAGTTGTCCCTCCAAAACTAGAAAGAGGCGCCATCTCCTAAGTACAGTTTCAGACTATGTTTAATCTCCGACGGTAAAGAACATAAGGTATGCCACAAAGGAGATGGAAGTCTCCCTAACATCGATCTCCTGATTTCAGTCCACTTTATAAATTCTCCAGATTAGCTTGCACAGATGGTAGGGATGCAAATGGATATGGACATATCCGTATATGAGCCACCATCACATTAATTTTATACGGAGTTTGACATTTGTATCTGCATCCTTTCTTTATAATAGATATGGATATCGATATCACTTTAATATCTGTAAATAGATCTATTTGTATCAGTATATTCATTTTCATATAAAAATATAATCGTAGATTTAGGTTTAACGATATATAACATCATTTTTAACCTTCGTTCACTATGTTTGGTATACTTATTATGATATAATCACATTTAGTATATTTATATCATGTACATTCTATCCAATACACGTATATTTAAGCCAATATATAGAGCATTTTTAATATCAATCGTATGTTATCAATATCCATTTTACACCGGTATCTATTTTTTAAGGATATGATAACATGGTTTTCATAACATGGTATCAGAGCAGGTTCGATTCTCGAGGATTTATCTCTGATCTTGATTTATTGGAGAATCGATTGATAGAGAAGATTCAATTCTTATTTATTCTAGAAAGTTATTATATTGTTCGAGATTTCAATTCAGTTCTAGGGTTTTTCTGAAAACCCTAAACATCATCATCAAGTTCATGTTCAACAACCACATCAAGTTCGATTCCAGGCGATCCCTTCGTACATGCGACATCTACTCTCCCAGGCAACATCTTCATTTTCAGGCATAACATATTCTCAGGGGCTCCATTGCGAGTATTAACCCCAGGCATCCACCAAGGATCCAAGACACGAAGAACCACTCCAGATCGGCCGCAATTTCAACGCACTAGGCGCCGCCCTTCTAGGCGCACTAGGTGCATGCGACAGACCCAACAGCCGCATCTTTGAAAATCCCATGGCGGCACCACTAGCACCGGCGTAGGAAACGAAGATCAGAAGGAGGCGGCGACACCCTCTATCGCATCTCCAGAAGCATCAATCGCGAAATCTCCAGGCACCGCCTCACGCGATGCATCTCTCGGATCTCCATGTCTCCATCGAAGCGGCGGCACAACCCTTACAAAACAAGGCGACGACACAACCCTTACAAAACAAGGCAGCGACAACCACCACATTCACATCTATTTACGACGCTATTTCTAGGCGACGACTCCATTTGTGGCGCTCCTTCCTCAATCAGACTCCAGGCGATGCTCCTGCTGATTCTGTGAGTGCTGCACTTCGCACCAACATCTTCTCGCACCCATGCAGAGGCTCCATCAACGGCAACTTTACGCCGCCCAAGCCAAAGGTCTCTAGCAATCTCTATCGGCGACGACGATCTCCAAGTAGCGATGGTGTAGGTGAGAAGGGTTCCCAGTTGGGAACCCTAGCCGTGAAAGAGAAGAGAGGGAGCTGAGGGCCCTCTTTATTAAAAAAGAGGGAAAATGAAAAAGGGGGGGCTGCTGTTGTTCAGTCGAGTTTTTTTTTAAAATATATTTATTCAAGCTCAGTTTAGTTGTTGGGTCGTAAGTGAAAAAGGGAGAAGGGTTGCTTTTGTAAGGGCCCAAGTTGGCTGAAAGCATATATATTTAAAAAGCAAGAGAGAGAGAGGAAGAGAGCCCCACAGTTTTGTAAGCCCAATTGGGCTATTGTATTTTGGTCCAATCGGATCACAATTTCTTTGTTAAAAAAAAATAAACAAATAAAAAATGGGAGAGAGAAGGTGCGTACAAAAAAAGCCGTTAAAAAATAATGTTTGCAAAAAATGATTTTGATTGAAAAAATCCGAACAAAAAAATGAAGTAAGCTTATTTGGTTTCTTGTCCTTCCCATTTTCATGTCTTCTCCCAACATAGTCGATGTCATGTATTCCGACTAGTATGGGAGAAAGGGAGAGTATTATGTAGAGTCACAGGTCTGTTCCAGATTCAGATGTTAGATTCCAGACCAGCCAGATGTTTAGACCATACAGTTGTCAGATATGCAGAATCGACTTCAATTTCAGACACGTACATGTATGCGGTCTTTTCAGATGAGCATATGTTTGCCATCTTTTGTGTGATCCCAATCTTTTATGTTTCAGTCAGATTTTTCATGTGTTCCATAGGGACTCATGAGTAGAGATCCCATTCCCTATGTCAAGGCCTTAAATGTCGGTTTCGGTCACCATTTCGGTGACGACCGAAACAGAATTTCGATGGAATTTCGGTCAAATTTCGATTGAAATTTTGATCATTTTGGTCATTTTTTGTACTAGGACCCCCATATTTCGGTCATTCCGGCCATTTCGATCGAATTTCGATTTCGACTGGATATCGATATTCGATAGAAATTCGATCGAATTTCGCTGAAATTTGAGGCCATGCCCTATGTCATGTAGGCTAGGATTTTCATGTGGTTTCATAGGGACTCCAGAGTAGAGTACCAGCATGGAAGGAAATATCGCGAGATATATCGATATCGACATGGGACCGATATGGACACCGATATGGCGATATATCCCGATTTTCAGGCATTTTCTTCACAAAGGCTCGTCGATATGGGCGATATTTCGACGATATATCGTCGATATATCGTCGAAATACCGTATCGATATCGATATCGATGAGTACCAGTCTCTGTGTCAAATGGGAGAGACCCAGTTCTCCGACGAGGAGACTTCTTCAGACTCCATTCTCAAGCGATCTTGGACTCCAATACGAGATCCTTCCGAGGTTCCTATGAGATAGAACACAGTTCGAGATCTCTGTGAGAGAGACCCATCTTCAGAGATCTACGCATGAATAATTAGCGATGCTCTTTTCGCCCCTTTTCAGAGATGGAGCAGTTGTGTACATGTTGTGGCGGGCCAGAGTTCTCCATTTAGAGACTCATTCTTCAGTTGCAGTGACTCTGACAGACGCAATACAATGCACATGCTCTCCGACGAGGAGATTCGGTTTGACTCACACTCCAGCCCGTTCGTCCTCCTCACCTGCACATCATGAAAAGCAACGTCCTCGACAACAGCCGACAGTTGTGCGCGTTGAGTTGATATTGTATGTAGTGTCTTGTAGCATGAGTTGAATTTTCTTTCTGTTTGTGCAAGCTGAGTATTGCATGCTCCAACTTGAGGGGGAGTGTTGGAGTATTTGGTTATGCGTCTTGTGGGAGATGGGTAAATGGATTTCTCCAGGATCCATTTACCCCATCCAAGTCTTTAGTCCCACATCTACCAGTTGAGAGATGTGGAGACTCCGTGAGTGCTATATAAGAAACCCGTCACCCTATGTATCCAATGAAAAAATCAATAGACTATCAACCCTTTGTGGTGTTCTCTCGTGGTTTCATCCCGCTTCTTAGGGATTAGGGTTCCATGTAAAATTCTGTAGTTGTTCATGTTTATCTTTCTGTTATTCATGCTCTGCTTATCATTCCGCTTCCGCATTCCTGTTTTCTAACAAAAAAATGGATAAGATATGATAACAACTAAATTCTATCTGTATCTGTTCGTTCTCATCCTAATAAAAGATCCCCCTTCTCATAGATCAACACTATCCATTTCAACATCAGGGCATTGTTCATCTACTTCATTTTTAATCCCCAATTTGCCATATTTCTTTAGCATAGTGATTGTCGTCCAGTCAATAAGGCAAGCTCCACGAGCATCCTACCAATTTCCACACCAAAAAAGGCTTGTATTAGGGTCTCAATCCGCTTGAAAATCCCCCTTCATGATACCTCTAGTAGACATGAAGAAGATATGAATGACAACCATAACATATTTAATGAGAACCAATTTTCCTCCTTTGATAAATTAATGGATTTCCATCCCACTAGTTTTCCCTTCAAGTTCTTAAGAAATGGCAGCAGTGCACACGAGTAAGCTTCCAGTTGGTGAGAGGGAGGCCCAATAAGAGATGGGGAGGTCTGTCCATGGGTAGTCGAGCACCCTACTATATGTGGTAATCTCCCCACTAGATAAGCT
The DNA here is from genome assembly GCA_037367405.1 of Ottelia alismoides. Classification (NCBI taxonomy): domain Eukaryota; kingdom Viridiplantae; phylum Streptophyta; class Magnoliopsida; order Alismatales; family Hydrocharitaceae; genus Ottelia; species Ottelia alismoides. The sequence continues at coordinate 146,867 of JAZKJV010007749.1, forward strand.
AATGGGGACAAAAATAAATTTGTTGCGGTTTATTCTGAAGGCCGGAGGGTTCCCCTAAAGCGTCCAAGACCACCAACATTCCTTTAGCCTCCTGTACTCCTTCTATGAAGAAGATCATAGTATCTATATATTGTAAAACATGATTGAAAATGTCTCCATTTGTGTGACTAGTTGTGAAGCCTCCAAGAACTGTTTGTTGAACCAAGAGATCCAAGGTATCGACCACTATAACAAAGAGCAAAAGAGCAAATGGGAAGCCTTGATGGACTTCCTTTTTAGGTTGGAAGAAACCACCATGGGGTTTTCCATTCACCAATATAGAGAAGGAAACTGTCATGATGGACTTTTCATCCATTTAATCCAAAGATTCAAGAAGCCCTACATGATAGACATACCACATGAAATCCCGATCTTCCCGGCTGTAAGCCTTGGAAAAATTGACTATCCATTGAATAGTTTTCTCTATTCTCTTCCTGTAGTCAGTCACACCTCGTAAGCCACAACCAAGCTATCCACCATAGAACATTTTAAAATAAAAGCTAGATTGTTCATGGGAGATGATATCACCAAGGATCATTTCAACTTGTTAGCAAGAACCTTCGCTACAATGTAATAAATACCATCAGAAAAAGCAATGGGCCTAAATTGTTTCCTCCAGGAATTAAAAAGATGTGAGCCCTATTAATCAACTTCGACCCCTTGTTACCATGTTGAATCTTTCTAAGGAGGTCTATGCTTTCCAACCAGCCAATCTACTCTTAAATTTGTCCATAATTCGATTCCAGTCATGAAACTAAAGAAATTACAAAGCAAAAGAGAAACTACAAAAATAAGAATAAGGAAGTCTAAATGAAGGATTGAACAAGAACAAAACTTAATGGGCATGTTTGGTAACTGGGTTGGGTTGGGGTATCCTCCTGTGAATAGTAGCTGTTTGGATGGTTGTGAGGGTTGGAATGATAAATGTGATGTGATGTGACATAAATTATGTGCTATATTAATGTTGAAATATGAGAAGCGGAAGAGGAATCGATAAAACAAGAAAGATAAACATGAAAAACAATGATTTAACGTGGAATCCTACTCCTTAAGGAGCGGGATGAAACCACGGGAGAAGCCCTCAAAGGGGCTGGATATTCTATTAGAATTCTCAATGAGTACATGGGGTGAGGGGCTCTTTATATAGCCCCTCAGACAGATCGGAGTCCCACCGCTCATCCATGTGGGACGAAACATGAGTGGGGTAATTGGATCTTGGTGAGATCCAATTACCAACCTATTATATTCTCCAATACTCCCCCTCAAGCTGGAGCTGAGAAAGCTGCAACTTGCAACAAAAAGAAAGTGTACAACACATCTTCACATATTACATTCTCTAACACTCCCCCTCAAGCTCACCGGAACATATCTTTGCTATGCTTGTAGAGTCGTTGCAATACCAGGTCACCGAAACGTATCACTGTCGTGCCTGGAGAAGGGTCGCAACAGAAGAAGTCCAGCGCAGAGTAATAGTCTGATCGTAAAAGAAGAAGTATAGGCCCTGATGAAGAAGTCAGTGCTCTGTGAAGACGGGTGATTTGTAGAGATCTAGAGTGTCGATCTGTCAGTCGTGCACAAGCAGAAGTCCTGAAGAATATATCTCTAACTCCCCCTTCTCCCATACTTGATAAAATAAAGAGTATGGAACATCAAGTTGGGAGAAACAAAAAAGCAATTTTTTGTGCTTCCTTTTTTTGCACAAAACATTCCTCTTATTTTTTATAGCCGTCTCTTTTCTTTTCTTCCTTTTTTTCGGCTATTCTCTTCCTTTTTTATGCACACGACTTTTTTTGTACGATTGCCTTTTTTCTTCTAAAAAAACCTCTTCTTTCTTCTTTCAAAATTCATAGCCTAAATATCACACTACTTTTCTTTCTTTCTCTCTCTCTCTCTCTTTTTAAGAACCTGTACTTTGCATCCCATTTGGGACTTCTCTTCCATCCTTTTTTGTTTTGTTTTTTTCTACCTCTTGGGAAAAAAAATAAAGTATGTCCAAGGCCCTTCAATCATCATCAAATAGGGTTCTCGCACATAAGAATCCATAGAAAAGGGCAACCCATAAAAGAGGGTTCTCTCGCAGTTATTGATTAGGGTTCCAGTAGGAATCACCGCTGCTGCCATCGAGAGAAAGACCCGATTTGGCTTGTCATATGGAGGGGTTCCTTCGAGCTGGAGGGAGGGGCGGCCAGGAAGAGGTATGACGGGGGCCCTTTTTTATCGAAGCTGTGCTGCCTCGAGTGCTACCGTGAGGCCCGCTCCTTCTTGGATCTGAGAAACCCGTTTACACATCATTTGTAGTATCATGTTCGCTAGGGATCACATTAGGAAAAAATTTTTGCATTTATGAATGACATTCACAAATTAACCAATAAACCACAAGACTACAATATGTCACAATTATATTGCATAAATTTCCATAACAGTTAACATGTAACAACAGAAATGAGATCCCAATTGTATCATAAGAGAAATAAAAGTATTATATAATACCTTGAACAAAACTATAACATACATACATGATATGTTTTAGTGCAGAAACTGACGTTCAACTCTCCCCATACCACGATGCAGGTGTTTTGCCTGCAATCCATGCAATAAGAAAAAAAGAACATCAATAAATGTTGAGTAGATCTTATTAATTAAAAATAATAGGAAATTTAGTCGCTCCAAAAGAAAACAAGTAGGTAGTCTAGCAATTAGATTTATCGAGCTACGTGGAGAGAAGCTGGTTATTATGCTGTTCTGTAAAGGTGAAATCCTGACTTACCCATCATACCTCAATTACCTGTATTTCATATTTCAAATAATAGTTATAGATAGCATTTTATATGTAAATTATAAGATCCATACTTAAGCTATTGCCTTATTTTAAAATTTTGCTTCATGCTTCATGGATCTATGTATTGAGGATGATGAGTCTCCTATTTCGATCTTTGTCCTTACCAAATTATATATAACCGTGTATAATTCTCATTCTTCCTTATCATATTTCCAGTTTCAACGATTCGTTAATTCTTCGTTCTTTATAAGTTTATTATGATCGAGGTGATACAGATCTCCTTCCAATGTTCACAAGTCATGTAGATGAATTTTAGTAAGTGTGGATGATGTGTCTCGTATTCTGATTCTTTCCTTGTTAATTTTCTCAAGCTTAATGGATAGTCCGTGGTCTTGGTCTGGGTAAGACCTTACACTATGACTCTAAAGTAGTAAGGAAGCCTTAGGGTTGGGGTGCCTCCGTAGGCATGCGATGGAGTAAAATGCATGCTAACTAAGTTCCCAATACGTCCACTAGCTATTTCAAACAACTGTGGTAGTAGCTCGTAGTCTGATAAGGATGATTTTCATAAACTGGTCTTTTCTCTTCATCAGGAATTACCGGCGGACAGTAACTAGCTCAATGGAAACTAAGCACAACTACAACCAACTCAACTGTAACCGAGCTCTCATGTAACCAACTCAGTTGTAACCAAATTAACTGTAATTCATCTCAACTTTAGCAAAACTCATTTGTGACTCATTCCAAGCTCAATTATAACTCCTCCAGATTCAACTGTAACTGATTCAGATGTAGCCATAGATGTATATGTGGATGATTCAGATGTAATATCGCCAAGTCTGCTGGCGAAAAGTAAACAAAACTCAAACGGTGAGGTAGCCTGCAAAAGGCTCTTCCGTCTCGCCCTCTAAGTGGAAGTGTGGTCTAGTAGAGGGATATGTCTACTCCAAAACTATGCCACTAAGACGGGTGAGAGACTCTCCGGAAAAGTCATTCTAAAAGAAAAACCGGCCCGATCGGTACGGGCTAACGAGCTCGAAAAACTAAAACCGAGGGTCCTCCAGCCTAGGTATCCTAAAGAACAAGGGTCAGCGGAACTGGTCTTTAAAAGAAAAATTGTGGATCCCAGAGAGGCGTAAAAACTGCGAGCGCTCGCGAAAAAAAATCGAGAAAAAGACTGGGATCCTAGACCCGCGCACTAAGCGGCCGCTGCCCTAACTGGGCTTCCTAACCTCCCGCCCAGCTGAGGGTCACCGCACCCTCGCACAGTCAGGCGTAAAGGTCACCATGACTGGCATTCATAATTATCAATCATTGTTGAATCATCACCACTGTCTTGATTCCTCAACCTTTCACAAACTCTGTTGTGGTTGACTGTACAGATCTAGGTCTTTTGTAAATAATTCAGTCAATAGTGATTTATAGTCAATAGAATATGATTAAAGAATTAATTTATGAAGATGATCGGTCTTTGTGGTCATAGTTTATCATTTCTAGATTTTTGAGATCATTAAATACTCATTGGATATAATATTTACAGGGTTGTTTTATAAGTATATGGGCAAAACTGTAACTCATTACAATTGAATTCTACATCTCAGGTCAACGGATTATCTAAATTTCATGCTCAAGATCTTCATGTAGATTAACTTACATATTTGCATTTGATCAATACTGGATTATCAATCAGATACATTGTCTCTGCAAGAGGAAATTGAGTGATATATTAAAACTTGACATTAATCTTCTCCGGCACTCACATCAAATTTCACGGCATTCGTATCATTTGTACTGGTTCTTAGAACAAATTTTCATCCAAGTGAACCTACTTAGCTACACATGTTCACATACTTTTATATGTTGCTTTTACTCTCTTTGTGGATTGTTGTTATTGCTTTATTACTATTCCAAAAGAAGTCATTATGAATGCTAGAATCAATTCTCATAAGATCATCATATTTGATCCTATATAAGTAAGATATTAAATCCGATCAATGTTTGTAGACAGGAAAATTAACTAGTGGCATCAAGGAGATTGCATATGATGATTAAGCCATCTTATTCGAGCAGGTTCTCATAGGTAGATAGAAGTAGATCATAATAAGGCCATCCATAGTCTTTTATAAGAAAATGTGGCAACAGGATCATATGTTGCAAGGCTTACAATGTTCATCTGTGAAGCAAGAGTTTCACTAATTGAACAATCCTTATCAGATTTTGATTTCGAGCGATTGTAGACAATGGACATATGCATCTAATTTCGAACTTCTATCCAAAAATCTGTTCAGAAGGTATCACTCCCTCAACCTAGTTTACACAAAGTTACAATGGTATAGATAAAAGTGATTACGATTTCTACAGGTGGTGGGAATGTGAACTTTCAATAGTGCATCATAATCATAATTCATGAACAATCCAAATCTAGCCCTTCATCAAACATTGCTCAAGATGCTTCTTTACCTCAGTTGGTTTCCTTATGTGAAGGTGTGAGATCATGTGTTCACCATTCTATCTCTAATTATTACGAGTAATGACTTATCTGATACCGAATGCAATCCATTGATGTATTATTCACAGTATTGATTCTAAGAGATTATATTGATATATTACAAAACTCTAACTGAAGTCAAGTCATGAATGATAAGAAGAATGCTCCTCTAACCTCATGCCCTTTATTTTGAATGTCACTCTTGTTTCCTGTCGGTGGTTATTTCCTATAGAGCATACACTTGATGGTAAGGTTGATTGGCTTAAAGAGGAGCTTTCAGTAAACGAATTCTCTTATACGTATGGAGTTGATTACATCAAAGCCTTTTCTCTAGTAACTAGTATGAAGTCCAGGTGCACCAAAGTTGGCTTATTTGTGAGTTTAATATGATCAATACTTTTTTATAAGATAATATCAGTTAGGATGTTTTTATGTCCCAACCCTAGATACCTAGAAGACTTTTGTAATAAAAATTTTATAGGCTAAGTCATGCATGGAAGGCAGCAAGAGGAGAGAGAAGGATTGTACCTTTGATCCTCTAAGTTTGGAGGGATTTTGTGGTTTTATCTAACATACAACAATAGATAAAACACCTGATGGACAACAACATAAAAAACTGAATTAGGGACTCCAACATTGACTCTAATGAAAGTAAAGTGAAGAGAGATATGTACCTTTGAATATCTCCACTTTGGTGATCCAAACTTGCTTGCAACATCCTTTTCTTGACAGGAGCTTCAGTTCATTCGGATCCAGATGTTACAGCTACATCTGGAGATAGGGAGTCTTGCACTCCATCTATTATCTATAGGACGCGATCTGGAGTGAAATCTGGAGATAGGTTGCAACACGCTTCTTCTTTCGGCATTGGGAATTAGGGATGGGTAGTGGGAAATTATGATTGGACGATGGGGTTGGATTCTGGAATTGGGATCGGATATGAATTGAAATAGATTTGGGAATCGGAATTAGGATGCTGGAATTAGACTCTCGTAATTAATATTGGGATTGCGATTGGAATTAGGATTAGGAAATTGGCTCTAGGGTTCAGGAATAGGAATTGGAAACTGGGACTGCGCGTGGAAGGAGAGGTTGTACCGCCTTGAGTCAGGTTCCAAAACGAGAATAGAGTTCCCGAACAATAATAGGGTTCGGAAGGAGAGGGGGCGCGGAACTGTGCCGTACCGTAGGAGAGGATGCCTTGGTTGGAAACCATCTTCGCTGATCCTCTTTCCATGCACGAACTTTGACATCCGTCGATAAACAATAAACTTTGCAGCTGGAAGTTCCATAACAAAATAAATATGATAACCAAAACATGTCTGGAAATAGAATAAAAAATTCCGGAACGACTCGCTCTGATACCATGTTGAAATCTGAGAAGCCAAAGCGTAATCGATAAAACAAAAACGATAAACATAAAGAGCAAGGATTTAAAGTGGAATCCTACTCCCTAAGGAGCGGACTGAAACCACGGGAGAAGCCCTCAATGGGGCTGGATATTCTATTAGAATTCTCAGTGAGTACATGGGGTGAGGGGCTCTTTATATAGCCCCTCAGACAGACCGGAGTCCCACCGCCCATCCATGTGGGACTAAACATGAGTGAGGTAATTGGATCTTGATGAGATCCAATTACCCACCTATTACATTCTCCAACAATTAACTTTTTCGTTGATGATATTATGTTTTTATATTAATTTTTTATTTGAACGTGGTTAATAAATTATATAACAAAGAAATTGTACAAGTCCATACAACTAATTCCAATCGAGGAATGCATGGATAGAGCATGAGGTATGCCAGGTTACCTTGGGGTAACCTGGCAACCAAACATGCCCAATTTCTCCCTTAACACGTTTGAAGGTCAATATATATCTTCTATCTTGTAACATATCCTTGTTGCATTGAATGCTTGAAGTTCTTTTTTCTTCAACCGGTTTACAATAGTTGTATGTATACCATCACCCTCACTTTTTTCATAACATTGAGAAGCTAATTTTATATATAGTAATGAATCTTCACATATGCACATACATCCCAAGTTTCACAACGTCACATTCCTATCCTCTCAAGTAGATTTGTACACCATATATCATGAATTTATTCTACTTTTCTTACGACTAGGATGCATAGTTTCTCAGGTTTCCTATTGTGACGCGGATTGAAATTCAGGAAGAACTGTTGAGGGATGAGAAGAGAAGGAGGTAAGGGGATAGCGAGGAGCACACCAAGTTGCATGGGAAGGGAAAAGATAGGAGAGGAGAACTGAATTGGAGGATTTGGGATGAGAAAGAAATTCAAAGAGGAAAGGATGATAAAGACAATGGCTATTTAACTTTTACTTCATTTCATCTCCCTATTACAAATGAGTAGGTTGCTTTATATAGGGATTTAACCCATTAAAAGATGCAACCTTTCGCGTACACATCCAAATCCGAAAGGCACATCTAAAGGTTGTGACCCTTGGTTTTTTTTACAAAGTTTAAAATTACAATAAATTGCAACAAAAACAAATATTTTAGACTAACAATTCTCCTCAGCTTTGAAAAACTCTTCTCCTGATGAGTTGCTTGATCATTATGTTCGAAAAAGAAGAAATCCATCTGAATTTTGTCTGATCAATGTACCAAATTTAAACCACTTTCTTCTTCTTTCAGCATTATGTTTGTAACTTATTCCCACTAGAGGACATCTCCACAATTTTTCTCCCCCTTCAGTTAAGATAATTACATCCCATGAGTTCTCGCCAACTTTAACCTTTAGATAAATAACTTTGGGGTGGTGGACTTCTATGTAATTCTTCCAAGATAATTTTGACTCTTTTTTTGGAGAGCAAACATTCGATCAATTTGTAAGCACATCCTCTCGTTAGGGTTTCTCTCTTCTGAAGAAAGAAGAGGCTATACCTTTTGAGGAGCGGATGGTGGCGACGATGGCGGCACCTCTTGGAGAGCGGATGGTGGCGACTGAGGGGACTCCGTCGAGCGTGGCGACGGTGATCGTGCAAGAGGGGGCTGTTGGGATGTCATTGCTCGCGCTTTCCTTTGGCTAAGGTTTCATGATGACAACACCACATCCTAAGATTAGGGCTTTAAACTCTTTGGCGGTAGCTGCACCATTGTGTACTACTCAATTGACCGTGGTTGTGGCATTGGGATGGTTGATTGCAGCTGTATCAATGACGTGGAGAGTTATATCGGTGATAGCGCCTTTGTTGGAGGGCTGAACGGGGCTTGACGTCACCATCTGTAGGGCCACACGCGTAGGAGGTATTGACGGAGACAGAGTGCTGCTGGCGTCGCCAACGGGGATTCAACGCAACCAACGTTTGGGTGGTGGCGGCGGCGAGTCTGGTGCCATGACGGGAATATGCGTTACTGGGTCGGGTTTCCACGAGGAAGTACCAACGAGCAATGGTTTTTTGGACAGTGACTTTGTATGCAAACAAGTCGAGAACTTCAAACTCTTCATCAATAGGACCTTCGCCGAAGATGGGTTATGTATCTTCATTGTTTTATTGTACAACGGTTGTAACAATGAAGTCTTCATTTTGAATGAATATATTTTCATTAAACTTGCGTTATATTGATGTTGTACATGATTGATTGTCTTCTTCCAACCATGAATCCAACCATAGTTTCTCTTTGGTACTTAATAGGAGCCGAGTCTTGAGCTTGTTGTCATGAACGCCAACTTTAACCGAAACGACTCATATCCAACTCCGAGCATCAATACTCGATAGGATCGTTGAATCATGGGAACAATTCGATTTCCATGCTCTAAAACTTATTGATGCTGATTGAAATTTGGGATGAATTCCTAAGGGGTGAGAAGAGAAGAAATTAGGGTAAGGGGATATGGAGCACCACACTAAGCTGTGTGGAAAGGGAGAAGATAAGGGGGGAGAACTGGATTGGAAGATTTGAGAGGAGAAAGAAATTCAAAGGGGAAATGAGGATAAAGCCAATGGCCAATTAACTTTTACTTCATTTCATTTCCCTATTACAAATGAGTAGGTTGCTTTATATAGGGATTTAATTCATTAAGATGCAACCTTTCACCTAAAGACATCCAAATCCAAAAGGTACATCCAAAGGTTGCGACCTTTATTTTTTTACAGTATTTAAAATTACAATAAAATTGCAACACAAAATTTTTTTAGACTGCATCATATTGCCTCTTGTTCTTACTCACTAAATGATGTTATATGCAATGGCTTTTTCTCCTATTTTTTCTTCAGGAAAATAATGAGGCAGTTTACTGCTTTTTTGGTAATATTTTCTTCACTCCAAACATTGTGTAATGGTAATAAAATGCTGTGTTCCAACAAATATGCCATGTAAAAATGTCTTTATTTTTAGTCATTTAACAAAAAGTTCCCTTTTGAAGAATAACTTTGTTCAAGTTTTCTTATTGACAAGGCAGCTGTTTGAAGGGGTTCTCTTGCAGTTGTTTTTTAAACCTCATGTTGCGTAGTGTCTGTCACATAAGTTGTGAAGGAAATCCCCTTTAAAATGCAGCCTTACAGATTCTATTTGAATTTCATGGATTTTTTCGATACTGCTTATTCCAATTTTACATCATTAGACAAGTTTTTCCTAAAAATTAACATTGCTTCTTTGCAGGATATCGAAGTAGAGTAAGGTATTTCAGCGTTAAAGATCCGACTCAGATGTGTTACTATGTTTCAGAAATTCTCGATGGAGGATCACATGGACCTCTATTCATGGTAACATCGTTTTTTAATAACACTAAGTTTTTTTATGTTCACTGATTTTTGGATGGTACATGCGCTCCTCTGAGTGGTAATGGTAATAATAGACATGGACACCTCATTTTTTATTACAACAAATATGAATTTGTGATCTATGCCTTCATTATCATACTGGCCTATTGGGGTTAATGTGAACGATGCAGCTTAACATATGAAAGAACGGTCACTTGTGTAATAAAGAATATGTCTTGTATAGACTAAATTTTGTTCTTGATTTATATTTTATGGGGTTGCAAGGATGGAGGGCACGTGTCACACAGCATGTGCCATACCCTTGTGTAATTGAAGGTATGTGTTAGTGTCCAAGGGACAAAAGGGAAGTTAGGAGTTGAAGATCTGCGTTATTTTGTCATTTTGGGTATTCAAGGGGCCAATTTTGTGTCTTGGTGATTGTAAGGAAAGCCATTTTGATTATTTTGTTCGGAATGCAAAGGAGTGCTACCAAGGTTGTAAAAGTCGCCCGACTGACCCGACTAGTAGGTCCGACTAGTCTAGTCAGTGGGGTGGCCAACCGAGTACCGACTAATTCCAACTAGGTACACTAGTCAACCAATTTTTTGCTTGGAGATACCATTTTCTTATATGTTTTGCTTTTTTTATAAGCAAACTTATTATAATATGCTCAGTGTTTTATTTAAATTCAATTACTTTTTTTATTTTATTATAATAGTATAAAAATGTACAAAATCTATGTAAATGTATGTATAAAAATGAGTTATATATTTAAAATAATCATAAAATTCAACACCGATTAAAGTCCGACTAAATCCGATTAGTCGTCCGACTGCCGATTAATCCTTAGTCAGTGACCCAACCGACCGAGTACCGACTACCGACTTTTGCAACCTTAAGTGCTACTATGATTAGTAAACCAACTATATAATTTTGGGTATCAGGGTAGGGGACAGCACAATTTCCTTGTCTGCAAATGCCTCAGAAAAAGTTTACACGCAACGTTTCTCATTGCGTTGCCTATTCACATCCCCGGGAATGACCCGTCCTGGTTTGAAGGTCCTCCAAAAGCCTCAAAAAATATGTGAATGAAACCACATAACCTATCTGCACTCAAATCTTAAAAGATAGCCAAAGGACGTGTTCAACATCTTCACGAGTCATGAGCAGGTGCACTGAGTGCACGTATTTGATCCCTCTGCCTACTTAGAACTTTACACTTCCGTTATCAACCACATGTACGCTTCCGTTATCAACCACATTTGCATAACCTAATCTTTGATGGAGTCGTAATCCTCCAAATAAGTTCATGATCTTCGGTACAACAAGAAATGACCAAAGATAGCTTTCAAAACCTGGAAGACTGATAATGCCTCCCGCTACCCTTGTTAATTCAGTCAAATTAATGTCCAAATTATTTCTGATGTTCGTTGCAGTCGGATAACGAGAGGGAATCAAAAACCATTTTTAATTTTTTTTATCAATTAGTCTCGAGTGGCAATTTTTTTTACTTGGGAAGTCCAAGGTCGAACTCAGGGAGGCATCTGTCTCCTTAGGTGAATTTTTAACAAAGTTCCAGTGTTCGATTTTCGAGGAATAATTTTTTTTGGTCTTTTTCTATTTTCTATGCAAGACACATGCAAAAATCAGGCCAATTTAGAACTTAAATCAGTTAAGTATTCAAATGACGTCCAAAAATAATGAAAATTAGCCAAATGATGAAATATGATGTAATTTAGCTACCCTATTTTTTTGGAATTTTCTGACACTAAATGAATTTACTGTGAATTAAAAATGAATGCAGGGTGATTTTGACTAATTTAATTTTAATAGATATCAAATTACAGTATTTTGGAGAATAAAAATTATCCTAGATAGATTTAAAGATGAGGAATCTAGGAAAATTATCAGACCTTAATTTTAATGTGAAATGAACCTATTAAAAATAAACTAAGGAAATAACCAAATAATTTATTTAGGCCTCGAAATGCGTGCAAATGAAATGAAATTTTTATGCAAGATGCATCTAATTATCCTAGAGCTAATGTGATTTTTTGGGAATTTTTGGAGTTACAGAGAATTGGTTATTAATTAAATGGTGAAATTGGGCAAAATATGACAAAAATAAACCAATTAATTAATTAAAAATTCCACTGATATCACAAAATTATGCCAAGTGTCACATACGATAAAGGACAAGTTAAACTACAACATGCAATTTTTGGAATTTAAAAATGATGAAATATGGACACCTAAATATGCGTGCAAAGACAGGGGTATAACTGCAATACAGAAAATAAAAATTTCTTAAAAATAAATATGCTGAAAGGGACCTTTATACAATTACCTAGAATGCATGGGGGTGGAATGCAAATTCTCCACAGAAGCACGTGCTCCTCACGTGGGGGCGCTTCACAGGGACCGGTTTGCAATTTCAGAAACTTCCTGGGGCCTCAGTGCAATTTGCCCAGGCCGCACGTGCTGCTCACGTGGGGCGCCTTAGGCTCGGGTGACTTGGAGGCTCGGGCGTTGGCTCGGCTGCTCTGGAGGCTCGGCTGGAGGCTCGATGACGGTTCGGGTGATCCGAGCCTACAGGTCGGGGAAGAGGCTCGGATCGGGGCGACGTGGCGCGATCAAGACCGTGGATCAAGGATGATCCAACGGTTGCTGGATGCTGATGTGTGGCCGATCTATGACCGTTGGATCTAGAGGAATCCAACGGTGCCTGGGGCTCGATGAAGAGGGCGACGTGGCTTGCTCCTGAGCATGGGATCAAGGATGATCCTACGGCTCCTTTGCGAGGCTACGTGGCGTGATGCTGACCGTTCGATCAAGATGATCGAACGGTGGCTGAATGTCGTCTCCAGCAGTACTCCGCCACCTGCGGAGGAGAAGGTGGGGCTCCGGCGAAGGGGGGGCTTGCTCCGTCTCGTCCTCTAGGTGTCGATGAAGCTCGCCGAAGGATCTAGAGAAGCTCGGAAGATGCACGGATGGTCGGCGAAGCCTCCGGTGGCCTCAGGAGTGGAGGAGTTGGTCTGGAGCACGGTGACGATGAAGCTCGATGGGAGCTCCGGTGAGCTTCCGGCCAGTGAAGGAAAGAGCACCTGCAAAGGGTTAGAGGATAGCCGAAGCACGCGTGTGTGCATGGAGGTGTGCAGGGTGAACGACGAGTCCTAAAGCGGAGTGTGAGTGGTCCGGCGAGCGAGCTCCGCCGAGGTGGCGGAGCTGGAGTCGAGCGAAGGTGGGTGACGGTGTTTGAGCAAAGTAAGGGGAGCGCGAAGATCGGAGCTCCGTCGCGAAGTTCGGAGTGATGAAGGTGGAGCGAGAAGATGACGGGGGAGAGTGAATTAAATCGGAGAAAAGCAAGAAAAATAAAGAAGAGATCAGAGGAGGATGGAGGAGGCTACCTGGGGATTGGAGCTCAAGTTTGAGCTCCAGGTCTTCGCTCGAAGGATCGGTAGAGTCCTGAGCTCGCGCAGCTTCGCGGATGGAGGCTGCAGCACGACGGTGGCGGCCGTGGATCTCGCCGGAGAAGACACCTGTCTTCGCTCGAAGACACGCCCGATTGCTGTCACCAATCGAATGATCTGAGCTCAAGGACCCTCTCTGGAATGGCGGATGGGAGTGAATGTGGCCGGAGGGCGAGTATTTATAGGATGAAGGTGTTGGCCGGAGTCGCGGGAAGGTGGAGTTCGTGGAGGTTTTGGGGCGACTCTGGTGGGAGTTGTGGTGAGTGAGGAAGCTGGCGAGGACGAGGGAGGAGTGGGCTCCATCGTGGCGGTGTTGGCGATCAGAGAGGGTGGCTGGAGTGGGTCCGAGAATAGAAAGGGGCAGCCCCTCGCGCAAGGCTGAGATCGTGGGAGAGAGGTCGTCTAGAGGTAGGAGACGAAGTCCTGGCCATTGGATCTTGTGATCCAACGGCCTAGATCGAAGCGCTAAGGAGCGGGTAGGATTAGATTCGAAGCGAGGCGATCAAGAGTGCTGAATGCGCCACGTGGTGCGATATGGGAGCGGCGCTGGCGAACGGTGGAGATGAGCCCAGGGGTTTGATCGGATGGCTAAGGGTCTGGCGCTAAAGAACGACAGGGATCAAGAGATGAGGGCGAGATCTGATGGCGCAAATGCCGCCACGTGGCGTGAGGGGAATGAGGCGGGAACGGGCGGCTATGATGAAAGGTTGGGAAGTGATCTGACGGTGGGGAAGAAAGGCGCACGTGGAGGCGGTGCAACCGTTGGATCTGGATGAAGATCCAACGGCTGTGGGCGCGGGCGGCTAGGGCAAGGGGAGCGGGCCGCGTGGCGCAATCAGAGGGCACCACGTGGTCAACTGTGAGTGGCTGCGAGATGAAGTGAGATTAGAGAGAGAAGGAGGCCGAATTTGGAAAAACTCAAAACATGAAAGTTGTAGATCTTGATGAGATCTACAAGTTTCATGTTGACCAAAGACGGAGATGAGGTCAACTATGATACAAAAAATACAGGAATACAAATATACACATATATAGTATACATAGAGGCCCAAAAACCCAACTTCTTCCTACGAGCTCCAAATTGGATGAAATTAGTCTCATTTTAAAGGTCTTTTAATGTGTATTATTCTGAAAGTGAGTAGACCTATTTTGGAGGTTGTATGAGGGAGTTATGGGCCTTCTAAGATCCAGAGGTTCTAGGTCTTTGTTGGATATTTTACAAAGGAGATTTCTGACTTTCTTCCTTATATTATTAACTAAAGGTGTATATAATATAAGGGAGGTATTATTTTATAAGTGAATATTTTACAAGTGATCTTGGCTTCTTATTTAATGCAAATGTGAGTGCTAAAATGCATGTATTATGAATGCATGTATGAATGCTAATTGTGCAAGACAAAGGGAAATATGCTGCTATTTACTCGGGAACAAGACTTTATTTTCAACTTTTAGAGTGATGAATCACAGATTCATCAAAGACACTCCTATCCTTCCATGTCTGACATAATTTCCATTATCCATATCGAGTCCCCAAACCTTTGGTCAAAATCCATCATCCATCTCACCTAGGCGCCATGATTGAGAATCTTGTATCATCTGCATATTGCAAAATGAGAATATTCATTGATGGAGCGTCGCCACAAGTGAGAAATTAGACATCGACTCTCTTTCTTATGTTCATAAAGCCTATCTAACAAAGGACTCCATTCTTCAGATAAAAAGTATGAATACAATTGGACATCCTATGAAACTGTCTTTTGGAGTTGGATCCAGCCTTCCCTATGTCTTCCATTCATCAGTCATTACCAAGATAAACACAGTTTTGATTTAATACTTCATCCAGGAGCCACGCATTAAGACTCCCTTTAGTGCAAGTAGTACTAGCATACAACCCAACGCAGGTGGGGTTATTTAGGTTTTGATGATATCAATCTTCCGCATAAACCGGTAATGACATTTCTTTCATTGATTAGTGTGGAGAAAAATTGAAAATGCAATGGAATTAATTATATTCATGGGTAAGGTTTCTTATTGTTGAAATATAAATGCGGAAGCATAATCAGATCAAGAATGAAATAAAATAGAGAAATATAAAACATGTAACACTTGATTTAATGTGGAACCCTACTCTGTGAGGACTGTGAGAGAAAGCATCTAAGGACCAGATTGTCTATTGCAATCTCTCAATGAGTACAGGGTGTGGTGCTTCTAATATAGTCCCGCATACATACTGGAGTCCCATCGCTCATCCATGTGGGACTACGCACGAGCGAGGTTAATTGGCTCTTGGAGAGATCCATTTACCCATATATTATATACTCCATCACTTATATCGCGTGAATCCTAAGGTCAAATAGGTGAAAATATAAAATAGTCCCATAAGGGTTACACGTAGAAATAGAAAACATGGAAATAAACTAAAATAGAAAACACAGTCATTGACTATATTTTCCAAATGATGTCTGTTGAAATATATATGCAGAAGTGTAACCATAATAAGAATGAAATAAAGAAATATGAAAAAAACATGAAACACTCAGGTTTTACATGGAACCCTACACTGTGAGGAGCAAAATGAAACCACATGAGAAGGCTTTAAAGAGCTGTATCGTCTTCTACTTTCTCTGAATGAGTACAGGGGGTGTGGGGCTTCTTATATAGCCCTACAGACAGACCGGAGTCCCATCACTCATCCATGTGGGACTGAACATGAGTGGGGTTAATTGGATCTTGGAGAGATCCAATTACCCCTCTATTACATACTCTAACACTCCACCTGAAGCTGGAGCTGAGACGTTGTAGCTTGCAACAAAAGAAGAAAAAAATATACAATTCATCTTCACATGATACATCTTAAGAAGAATATATGCTCGTTGATGATAGAAGACCTCGCTCGATGACAAGTCCATGATATTACGAGGCGCGCCTCGTGGCGGTCGAGGCTGGCCTTTTTAGACTCGAGGTGTGCGCCTCGGCCTTGTCCAGTGAGGCGTGCGCCTCGAGTGGTTGAGGCGTATCCTCGTGGCGTTCCGCCTCGAGGCGGTCGAGGCGTTTTCCGAGGCGTTTTTATTTTTTTAAAGATTTTTTTTATGATTTTAATAGTTTACATGGTGGTTTGAGAAGCTTATAAATATATGCTTGTTTAGGATAATGATTATACAAGTTAAATGCCTAAATCTGATGTTTCTTTCGTACCCATAACTCCATATTTACTATTAATTATGTGTAACTATTTCAGCAAACTGCTTCATATTTACTATTAATTATGATTAACTATTAATTTATGCAAGACGAATGCTTAAATTTGACCTCTTTCATATTCATGTTTACCATTAACATACCAAATTATTTTAGTGAACTCTTACTATTACATCCTTAAACATATAAAAATTTGTATACGAATTCGAATACTCATATAAGAAAAAAATTTACAGCGACACCCTCGTACTGGTAGGGTATGGTGGCACAGGGAGGGCTTCAAACCGTTCTTCATCTGGGTATAGTAGAACATATAGTTAGGATTCAAATCATATGATTCATATCAACAACTTGGATATTTATAATGACAACTATAGCCAATCCATTTTAGATAAATTTTTAGTGATAGTTATAACCAATGATTAATAATTGACATATCCTTTTTTCATGCTTATCATATATTACATTGATAAGCTGGAGTGATGGCCTCTTAGTCGTGGACATACAGATGCCCTGAAGAATATAGTTCTGACTCCCCCTTTCTCCCATACTTGATAGAATAAGAATCATGGATCAAGTTGGGAGAAACAAAAGATGCATTTTTCTCTCTCTCTCTTTTTTTTACGTCTCTTTTTTTTCTCTTTTTTTTAGCTGTTCAACCATTTTTTTTGGCTCTTGCAAATCATTCATTTTTTTTGAAATCATCATTTTTTTAGCCGTTCAATCACATTTTTTTACGGCTTTTCACCCTTTTTTTGCTTCAATCATTTTTTTGAATCTTTTGCGTACGACTTTTTATTGTACGCGTCCCTTTTCAATTTTTTTTTGCAAAACTGGACTTCCTCATTTCCCTTTTTTAGGCCACGGCCTACTTGGACCTAATCACATCATAATATTTTTTTTAAATAAAGGACAATTAGCCTGTTTAGGGTTCCCAATCGTGGGAACCCCCTCATAACCTTGCATAGCCATCATGCACCGTCATTCGACACGGGACTGTTGGGGTTCCCGCCGCTGCTTTATGGGAAGGGACTCACGAGAGGAGCGCTGCAACCCGGGGCCTGTGCATCGGGGATATCGAGAATCCGAGATCGACTTTGCGCCGCCAAGGTAAAGGCTCTGCACTTTCTGCACTGTCGCCTGGGGGTTGGCGATGCACCGTTGGGAATCGTGCGTGGGAATGGAGCCTTGATCTGAACGATGCCGCTGACTGGGATATGATCGTCGCCACCTTGCGAGCTCTGCGGTGCGGCGGCGAGGGATGGAGATATGGCGCGAAGGAGGAAGGGTACCGCAGATGCGCTGCTTGGGCGTGGGCTTGCCGCCCTGGAGGCCCGCTAAAGGGGGCGCAACAGCCGGGAGCGCTGCCGCCAGGAAGCTGCTGGAGATTGCGCCTGCGAGCTGAGGACGATGCATCGCCTGGGGTCTTATGGGACCGACGCCTGGAGTATTTGTGGCTGGAGAAGCCGTCGCTTAAAGTGTTCGAGTGTCGCATCGATGGAGCATTGCTCTGGGAGCGATCATGAGAGGAGGGCAACTGCTGCGCCGCAGGGACTATAGGGCGATGCTGGAGAGCCGCCAAGGGAGTGAATGGGTCTCGCCCCCCTCGCGCAAGGACTGCTCCGACTGAAGCTTGGAGACATGGTGGTGCAGCTAGAGGCCCAATGCCTCGGCCACCTCCTGGAGGCCCTCCTGGACCGTACGCCTGGAGACTGGAGGCGCAAGGAGAGCTGCTTGAGCTTTCATGCGGATCTGAACCATGAACAAAGCAAGATTTGCAGAACTGCCGGCCTTGATGTTGATGCTGAAACATAGGGTTTCAAGAAATGAACCCTAGGACTTTTCCTTGAACAAGAACTTGAATCGAACAATAAATATTCAAAATAATCTTCAAGAACTAAAATCGAATCTCAAACAAGCGATGGAAAAACTTATTCCACGAGAAGCGAACCCGCTCTGATACCATGTTGAAATCGAGAAGCGGAAGCGGGATCGATAAATCAAGAAACATAAACATGAAGAACAAAGATTTACGTGGAACCCTACTCCCTAAGGAGCGGGATGAAACCACGGGAGAAGCCTTCAAAGGGGCGGATATTCTATTCCTTTTTCTCAATGACTACAGGGGGTGAGGGGCTCCTTATATAGCTTCTCAGACAGTTTGAAGTCCCACTGCTCATCTATGTGGGACTAAACATGAGTGGGGTAATTGAATCTTGGTGAGATCCAATTACCCGCCTATTACATTCTCTTAACACTATGGAAAGGAGATGAACCAAGTAATCTCACATGTAGCTTGTGCCTTTGCTTTGTACTCCGCTTCTGAGTTTGATCTTGATACCGAGGTCTACTTCTTGCTTCGCTATGTCTGAATGTTTCCACCAATAAACATGGAGAAACTATTAGTAGATCATCTTTCCTCAAGAGAACTACCAAAGTCATCATTTGCATGAGAGGTGATATCAATATGACTCTTACCCCCATATAGATGCCTTTTCCTAGAGAGTTCTTTGTGTATTGAAGGATTAAAAGAACATCTTGCCAATGACTAGTGGAGCTTCTCCATGTACTGACTAGCTCTGTTTACAACATTTGATACAATATGCCTAGTGACAATAAGATATTACAGTTTGTTCCCTAGGCTTCTACACAGTGTGGTGTCTTCAAATACTAGATCGGTAGATGTGACGTCTCTGTAATTCAGTTGGGATAGGTGATGGTTTGCATCTAAGCAAAGCCATTTTCCATGAGGATATTAGAATGTACTTGTTTGTGATAGCTGTAATCTTTCAGCTGTGTATTACCTCAATACCTAGTAAATATCGAAACTTTAACAAGGTTTTTTGTGATAAATACCTTCCGTAGAAGACATCGTCTCAAGAATGCTTGCCTTATCCTCACAAATGATAATCTTGTCATCACCATAAACATTGAGTATCACCGTTTTTGAGGACCCTCGTTTAATTAACACTAAATAAATAGATACCGTCTTGTAGAAACTAAGAGAGAAGCTCTCATAAGTAACTCTATTTAACCATGCCGTGGATTTTGCTTTAGGCCATAATGGCCTTATGTAGTCGGCATACATACTCCCCTTCGACGGACTAATTTGATGGCTGGTCATGTATGTTTCCTCCTCTAGGTCATTATAGAGGAAGGCATTCCTTACATCTAGCTGAGAAATGTGCCAATTCTTTTGGGCTGCTACAAACAGAATTGGATGAATAGATCCCATAATTGCCACATGAGAGAATGATTCAAAGTAGTTGACATCGTACGTCTAAGTGAAGCCTTTCCTTATAAGTCTTGCTTTCAATCTGGTAGTGGCACCATCTGGTGAATTTTTGATCGTATATGCAAGCAACACGGGTCACACATGGAGAACATGGTATACAGTCCTACATGCCCCTAGAAGCAAAGCATATATTCTCATCCATATCAAGTTTCCAACCATTTTTGATTATGAGAAAAAATGGTCATTGTAAGAACATTTGTACAATTTCTGTCACGGCTGGATAGACAAACAATAGAAGTAAAATGATACAAAGGGTATAGTGTAGATTGCCTTTTGGACTTCCATAGCACAAGGAATTCTGAAGGAACATCCAAATTTACAGTAGTAGAACCACTTAGTCTTGTAAGCAAGAAACATATAAAGGAACCAACTTAGGATGTATAATGTGTTTCCTTTTGTAGACAATAGGAGGCAACTCCAAGGAAATATCAATGGCAATTTGAGTGAAGTATCCGGTCTGTCTGAAGAAGGTGACATACTGATGGGCCTTCTGTGAGGCGGGACCATTGGGTCTGGAGGGACGGTTTCTTCTCGACAAGCAAGGCCTATGGGGCGGTGGCTCTTCCTCCGCCGGTGCGTTCGGACTTCCTGGTGCGGGACTGCTGCTTTTTCTGGGGCTAAGATTACCTTTGCGCATTGGCTTCTTCTTATGGCTCTTCCGCAGGAGGAGGCTTTTGACGAAGGACCGTGGCTCTAGGTTCTTGGCGAATGTTTCCGATCTCTGTGTGCTGTGCGATTTGGAGGTGGAAACTCTTGACCACCTTTTCTTTGAATGTCCCACGGTAAGGGGGGTGTGGGACAATCCAAATGTGGATTGGGTGGGAGCGATTGACTTGGAGGCCTTCTGTGACTCGTTGTTTCTTCACAGGAATAGAGCGAGAAGCGATCTTTTGATTCCGGTGGCGAGGCTGTGGGCAATCTGGCTCGGTCGGAATAAGGCCATCTTCTCAGGCCAGCGCTATTACAAGGAGAACGTGCTTATTCGCAGTGAGTGGTTGGTGGAGGACTGGGGTGGCGTCTAGTTCTCGTTTTTCCTCTGGTTTGGTGGCGGCTGTGTTGCCTCTTTGTATAGCTTCTGTTCGTTGTACAACCTTCTTTCTTTTCTTTTCTTCTAATATATTGGGGTGAACACCGTTGAGTGTCTCTCCCTTTTTTTGGGCTTCAAAAAAAAAGAGAATATAACACATGTACCCCTTTTGAGTCTTACCCGAAGAAGACATACTTGATGACACATGCGAATTGTTTGTTTGTAGTATGGAAGTTATAAACAAAGTCAATGCAATCAAAAGTACATTATGACAAAGGGAACATGCCCTCATCTTTATATAAAAGGGAGGAGTAATCACATTAAGGATCGAAGAGGATATCCGACTGATAAGGTACGTAACAGTAAGAACATGGACTCTTATGTAAGGAGGGTTTTGCCAATATCTAGAAGACGATGAAGTTTCCCTGCCACCACCCTTTTTTGTTGTGAGATGCACGAGCAAACATGAAGTTTGGTGAAGGATGCTCTAAGTGGCAAAAAAGTGATAAAGTCCTGCTGAACAAACTTACCCGTATTGTCAGTTCTAAAAATCATAACACAAGAAGAGAAGGAGGTTTTTATGAACTGGAGTGACTTTACCATGTTTTCATTTTAAACTATTCCTTTATTACATACACCTAAGAAGATTTGTTATAATCATCAACATAGATATCAAAATACTTATGACCTTCCATATTCGTACTGGACAAGATCCCCAAATATCACAATGTACTAAAGAAAAAGAGATGGAACGACGCGGCTAAGTCCCTTGAGGGAGGACAAATTGGCCTGATGATGTTTGCCAAATTGGCAAGTTTCACACTCAATCGCCTTCAGCACAGTTCGAGAAACAACTGAGAGAGGACTATCAGAATGCGCAAATGCGATAGAAACATGTCAGCAGAAACCGAGATAACATCAACAAAAATGAAGTTTGCAAGGGTATTAATATCATTGTTTTTAAAAACGCGCCTCGAGGCGCTGAGGCGTACGCCTCGAGGCGTTTTTCTAGGAAAAACGCCTCGAGGCTATAGCCTCATGCAGTCTCAGTGAGGCTTAAGCCTCGAGGCTTATGAGGCGCGCCTCGAGGCGTAGCCGCATTTATGTGTTGATTTTTTGAATTTTTTCTGCAATATTTTTTTCTTTTCTTTTTGATTGTGGGCTTTTCATCTTTCGTAGACAAGTATGTTCAAGTCCTTAAGCTCACAATTCACTAAAATGCATTTTTTTAGTTTATTAAAGTATTGAGCTTATTTTTACTTTGTTATGCATGTTCTTTATATATCAACATGAACAAAAATTTGGATCTTGAGATATTAAATCTAATGCCTCTACTCTTAGTATGCATCTTGTGTTAGCCCCTTTAGTAAATTTTATTCAAGACTTTAAATTTTGCAGAGAGTTACCTATTATTGTGCTTGCATATTCATATTTACTTGACTCCTTACTGATTTAGAGTCCAAAAAAGAGTGTTATATAACAGCTTCGATGTTTAAACCATGATATTAGCCTTGAAATGTCATGGAGTTATGTATTTACTCATAACTATTAAATTTCTAGAACTTGAAAATTATAATTATGGTTAATTATGATGTTTTATGAAAAAATTTCTTCCACGAATGAGGCTTACGCCTCAATACGCCTCGAGGCTTACGCCTCGAGGCAATACTGGGAAAACGCCTCGATACGCCTCACGCTTTTTAAAACCTTGATTAATATAGATGTTGCATTCTTATCGTGACCTCTACTAAATATATGCATCGTTCGAATGTCCTGAAAATAAAATAACTGTTGACGCATATAGAGTACCTGTACCTCTTCGTTATTTTATTTTTCAGTTGTCTACTTTATGTAATTTACCCATAGGCTACTCTCCTATATAAGAGAGCCTAGGGCTTATGGAATAAGACATGTTATTCATTTTTCCCAACATGGTATCAGA
The DNA here is from genome assembly GCA_037367405.1 of Ottelia alismoides. NCBI lineage: Eukaryota > Viridiplantae > Streptophyta > Magnoliopsida > Alismatales > Hydrocharitaceae > Ottelia > Ottelia alismoides. The sequence continues at coordinate 169,833 of JAZKJV010007749.1, forward strand.
GCGACGGTCCTAGACCGGAGTTCTCGAAACCCTAATCCTAACCCTACCCCCACCCGCCAGCCTCTTCCTCGTCGATCGGCGCCGCCCTTCCTCTCCGATCGACGCCGCCCTCTCTCTCTCGGGCTGCACGCACTGCGCCGCCTCCTTCGCGCGTTGGCTTCTCTCCTCGCCTGCGTGCGGTAGTGCGCAGTGGCGCATCGCCAGCGCGTTCTCCATCGCATCGCTGTGCGGCGACACGCTAGCGTGTGGTGCCTTGCATCACCAGCGCCCCTGCTCTTTGGTTCCCCTCTTGCACGCCAGTAGCGTGCAGCAGTAGCGCCCCTGTGCGCCTCATTTGCGTGGCACAGTAATGCGCGCCCTACTCGGTTCTCCCCTGCGCATCTTGCGCACCAGCGCATATCCCAGAGGCTCTGTGCACATCTGTGCAAGGTCCCGTGGCACAGTAGCGTGCATCCCAGCGCGCCAACCAGTGCGTGTATCGCGCACAAGTGCGCCTACTCGTCCAGCACACCAATAGATTGTACGGGGGCACGCGTTAGTGATGAACGCGAAATTCGCCTCTATAATATTGTGGAATTATGTCGTAGCATAGGAGGTGAATTTGGTTCAGCAAAAACCACAGAATTTGAATGCTGTGGAATATTTATACTTGGCAAGTGTACCAAGGTCGAACACAGGGATACGGTAGCCTAAAGTGTGTATTGAATTTCGATTCATGAAGGCATAATGTCAATTAATTTCAGTTTCATGTCCATATGCAAATTATGATGCACTATGCTATTTACAAGGCGATGCCATGATGCATGCAATTTTTTTATTTCGTTTTTATGCAAGTTAAAATGATGCATGGGCAAACAATGCAAGAGAATATGCATGAAGAATAAAATGTCAGAAATACCTACAATTATACCCTAAAATGAGAGCAACGTAAAATAGGATGAAATTAGAGCCAATTTGAACACATCATTAAAAATCGGTCATCAAATCAATCAAGACAAGTAGAGCATGGTCTCATTTTTCACATAAAAAATCACTTAAATTAAAACAGTGTCAAATGGAACAAGTAAGCATGCTAAAATGTAGAGGACAAAATAAGGATCAAAACGACACTAAAATCATTCAATTTGGACCTACGATGCGCAAGTTATGCTAAAAACAGTGCAAGGGCATAATGGTAATAAAAATGCGAGGAAATAAAAGGATAATTATTACATTTAGGTCCCTGGAAGGACCTAAATGTAAATAATAAAAACCGCCTGGGCCTTTGAGTAATTTCTCCATGCGCGCAAGGGCATATATGCAATTCTTCAAAATCTGGAGGGCCTCCCTGTAATTTACCCAGACACGCACGTGGGGGCACGTGCCTAGGGACCCATGTGTAAATATCAATTCTGTCAGGGTCTTCTCTGTAATTTACCCAGGCCCCACGTGCCTCGCACGTGAAGCGCCTAGGCTCGGGTCAGGCCTGTGGCTCGGGCCACGTGGATACGTCTGGAGGTTCGGGGCGAGGTCTGGTCTGCCCGAGCCTGTAAGTCTGGTTCGAGGCTCGGGCCTCCACGTGGCTTCATCACAGCCGTTCGATTCAGCTGAATCGAACGGCACCTGTAGCTTCTTCTTCATCGCAGGCCACCGGAGGAGGCGGGGCTCCGGCGACCCTCCCTTGGCTCCGCCGTCGCTCAATGGATCGTCTGAAGGTCGAAGGAGCTAGCTGGGCCTCCGGCGAAGATCTCTGAGGCGGCGCGGAGCTCCGAAGATGTCTGGAGCTGCACGGCGACGGACTGTCGTCGGAGGAGGGAAGCGTGAAGATGCTCCGACATGCGTTCCGACCATTGAGGATACCTGCAGGGGTTAGTGATAGACGAAGCGTGCGGACGTGTTTTGCGAAGTGGGGGAGGTGAAATGGGAGCCGGCGGAGGTGGAGAACGTGGTGGCTCAGGCGATTCCTCCGCCGTGGGGACGGAGGAGTGGAGTCGGGGTGCTAGGGGGTTCTGGAGGAAGGAGAAGGGTGCACGAGGATGCTGGTGGTTGGGTGAAGCTCAGGCGACGGTCAAACGGAGATAGAGGTGATCGTAGGAAGCGGATTAAATTCGAGAAAATCAAGAAAAACAAAGATTAAAAAAATCTCCTCGCCGGAGCGAGGAGTTAGCGGAGGACTGGCCTGGGATTGAGCTCCGGTGGAGCTCGGGGTCTTCGCCCAGCGTGCGCGGCCGGGGCACGGAGCTCAGGGGTGGCTTGAACCACCTAGACACGGCGGAGCGCCGCCGTGGGTCAACACCAGGCCAACACCATCGTTGCCTCTCAATTCCGCCCCTCCGCTGTCACCGAAGGGGCGGAGGAAGCTAGGTGAAGGCCCAAATTGGTGGACCCCGATCTCAGGTGGCGGGGGAAGGTGTTTTATAGATGGAGGTGTGCGGCGGTTTCAGTGGCGGAGGGACGTTTTGGAGCGAGGGTTTAATGGTGTGGGAGTGATGGCGAGGAAGGGAGGGGGTTACGCGAGGGTGGCGGAAGATCTGGCTATGTGAGACGACCGTTAGGAGCGGGAGAGGTGGCCGGAGGTGTTGGCCAGAAAAGGAAGGGGGCGGAGGATGCGTGAGGGTTGTAACGCCTGGGAGCAGAGGCTTCAGAGGTAGGAGACGGTGGTTGGACCGTTGGATTTTGATCCAACGGCTGGGATGAGCTCGCGAGCGGAAGGTTCTGATTAGATCTCAGGTTAGATCCAGCGACGGGGAGTTAGGCGCCGATGAGTGGTCCAGATGAAAAGTTGGATGAGATCCAATGGCGAGGGGTGAAGGGATGACGTGGGGACACGAGAGGCGTAGGATGAGAATGAGATCGAGCGGCTGAGGTTAAGAGGTGACGTGGCTAAATGAGGGACGTCGGATGGAACTAGAATTAGACGGCTGAGGTTTAGGCGCTAATGTGCGGCCGGGATTTGATCTGAGAGTCAGATCAAGGGCTGAGAAGTGAGGCGTGATGAAGGGCTCAGATGAAGGCGGGATTGGAGTGATCCGACGGCCCAGGAGGCCGCCGGGTGGCGAGAGATGAAGCGGGCCACGTGGGCGGCCCAGAGGGTGCCACGTGGCCCAATCAGAGTAAATTAAAAATAAAAACAAAGAAAATTAGAAAAGAAATAGTTAGAGGCCGAATTTGGAAAAAGTCAAAACATGAAAGTTGCTCGTCTCGACGAGATTTACAACTTTCATGTTGGTCAAAAAGCCAAAAGAGGTCATCTGTACAAAAGCTATTTTTGGGGGGTATTTTTAAGGGGATAAAAACACCAAGTTGCGGTTTTGAGATTTTTTTGTATTTTTTATCTTTTTAAGGGTCAGTGATTTATAGACAAGTTATCTACCTAATTTTTAGGGGTTTTTGAGTGGTAAAATAGATACAGAGAAATAAGAGAAATTAAATACAATAAATTAATGGTAATTTATACACAATATAGTACATGATAAAAACAAAGAATTAGAGGATATTTTTATTGGCTTGTTTAAGCAGGGATTTTAATATGTGGCTTTTAGCATCATGAATACGAGATTCATCATACCCCTATACTTAAACCATGCTCGTCCTCGAGCATCTAAAGAATGAAAGAGTCGGATTAATTCCTGACAGTGCGTGTGAAAAATTCAAGGCTTGATCTTTCGAAGACCTTTGACCTAAGTGATCCTAAAATTCTGGTTTTATCCAAGCCTTAGTCAGAAGGAATCCAACTTCTCTGATTATCAGACTCTCTTTTGGTACATATAATATAAGGATATGACATTTAGTGTGCTGCATTTCATGAGAGCCGAGTCGATGCATCACCCAAAGTTCCAGTCCCAAAGATCTTCCTCTAGACCTAATCCTCAATACTAGGGAATAAGTATGTTCTTGCTTCAGTCCACCGTCTCATTAGTTTGTCAGACTTTGAAATGTTGATGGACGGCCAGATGATGGAGGTACTGGGATTGTGTCTAATTTTCTCACCCTCACATTGGAACAAGGGGCCTCTCGAGTGCCTTTTACTCAACACATTATTATTTTGTTGATCAATGTGTCCGTCAAGAGAGTTGGAGTCGTATGCACTTGTTTTTCTGGGAATACACCGGGGTGTGTCTTTTCTGAGTATCTCAGATACCTTCGACACCCAGACTTGTATCGCTTACGATGCATGGCCCTTTTTGTGGTGTCAGCCCGACTCCTTGGTCCTAATTAGCGCTTGGTCCAAGTGGACACTTTGAAAATGTTTGGGAGCGCTCGCCATTGGTGGAAGCTCATTTGGAATTTGACTTTGAATTTAGAGCTTTTCTTTGACATTTCATTTCTTTTGTTGGCTAGCTCCACTGCTTTTACCAAGATATTGGCGCACACTGATCAACAAGTTCCTTTAAATTTCATCACACCCTGGCACTTTTAGGTAAATATCCAAGAGATAGCATATGAATCTTGTTCACATACTGGCAAGGGTTTTGCTGACACTCAGGTTTTCTGAAGCCTTCATTAACTTTATCCCATCGTCGAATATCATTAGATCGGGTCTAAACTCATTTCTCTGGTCCTAGTTCCTCAAGTGATATCTCATCTCAGCTCATCAATCATGCAGTTGTGGAAGTGACTGTGCTGATCATATTTTCTTAACGGTAGAGATGAAGAGTGTAATGTAGCACTCAAATCTTTCAAACTAGAGGAGTGTGGATATTTAAGTCATGAAAACCCTAATGACTAAGACATGTTAACTCAGACTCTCAAGATTCCAGAGATCCAGTGTGCTTAAAATCCTCAAGCCTTGCGTGAGTGTGAATGTGTCAGGAATACACCAACTCCTCGGAGTGAATTTTTGTGTGATTTTTATCTTTTGCAAATTTTTATGGGTTTTAATTTTCAAAATTTTTTTTAATTCCTCGGAGAGACAATGACTGGCCCAGGCTCAAATAAAAGTATACACTTTCAGCCAGTATGGGTGTAAGTACGGGTCGAGGCCCGTGTTACTTGAGGGTGGGGCCGTATGCGATGTCCTCTAAACCATCCACTCTGCTAAGGGAGACCGATGTTCCCTCACTGAAAATGCCTACTAAACCTAGTAGTCAGAGTCAACCTCCAAGAAAGATTTTTTAATTTTTCAATTTTTTTAATACAAGAATATTTACAAAAATTAATCCCTCAATTTTTAATTTTTACAAGTTTTTACTCAGTTCACTAATTTACCAAAACCCATCCCGAAAAATAAAAAATTTAAAAAGCTTTAAAAACACGAGCTAAGGCTAAAGTAATATACAATAATATACGGTATACCCCCTTATACTTAAAATTTGCTATGTCCTCATAGCACAAGTGCCATGAAGCCAAGGCTCGTTTCAAGTACAGGGTGATATAGCGGAACTGAGGAGGAGGGTCCCCCTATACTTAGGCCAAAATTGGCCTAAGTACAAGAAGACGGGACGAGGGATGGAAGAGCAGGCAGGTCCCCCCTATACTTAGGCTACAAATAGCCTAAGTAAGGTCTGCGTTAGGGGGGGTTCAATGATACAAGGGTGAGGTGGAGGGGGTTCGTGAAAAATAGATACACAGAGAGAGAGAGAGAAATATACAGGGGGAGGGTGGGGGTGAGTATGTGCATGTGCAGTGTAGGTGTGTGTGTGTGTGAGGGGGGGATTTTTTTTGAGTACAATATGCAAGACTGAAAATAAATATGCAGATGCAAGTTATCTATTTTTTTTACAAAATGCAATGCAATTTTGTCTGCTAAAATCTCCCAAATCCTTCCCAGGTTCTTTCGCGGCCTCTTCAACGGAAGTTCCCGACTTCACGCCTCCATGAGGATCAAGCGTCCTCGATCACCATGGGACCTGCCACAAAAGATATACGTTAGAAAACCTGGAGAAATTAAATCAGCAAATGATATGCAAGGAAATGATGCATGAAATAAGGACCTGAAAATTTTTGAAATTAATAAAAAAAATCAAAATCCAAAAATTAAGCAAAGCCGTATCCCCGGCAACGGCGCCATTTGATGAACGCGAAATTCGCCTCTATAATATTGTGGAATTATGTCGTAGCATAGGAGGCGAATTTGGTTCAGCAAAAACCACAGACTTTGAATGCTGTGGAATATTTATACTTGGCAAGTGTACCAAGGTCGAACACAGGGATACGGCAGCCTAAAGTGTGTATTGAATTTCGATTCATGAAGGCATAATGTCAATTAATTTCAGTTTCAGGTCCATATGCAAATTATGATGCACTATGCTATTTACAAGGCGATGCCATGATGCATGCAATTTTTTTATTTCGTTTTTATGCAAGTTAAAATGATGCATGGGCAAACAATGCAAGAGAATATGCATGAAGAATAAAATGTCAGAAATACCTACAATTATACCCTAAAATGAGAGCAACGTAAAATAGGATGAAATTAGAGCCAATTTGAACACATCATTAAAAATCGGTCATCAAATCAATCAAGACAAGTAGAGCATGGTCCCATTTTTCACATAAAAAATCACTTAAATTAAAACAGTATCAAATGGAACAAGTAAGCATGCTAAAATGTAGAGGACAAAATAAGGATCAAAACGACACTAAAATCATGCAATTTGGACCTACGATGCTCAAGTTATGCTAAAAACAGTGCAAGGGCATAATGGTAATAAAAATGCGAGGAAATAAAAGGATAATTATTACATTTAGGTCCCTGGAAGGACCTAAATGTAAATAATAAAAACCGCCTGGGCCTTTGAGTAATTTCTCCATGCGCGCAAGGGCATATATGCAATTCTTCAAAATCTGGAGTGCCTCCCTATAATTTACCCAGACACGCACGTGGGGGCACGTGCCTAGGGACCCATGTGTAAATATCAATTCTGTCAGGGTCTTCTCTGTAATTTACCCAGGCCCCACATGCCTCGCACGTGAAGCGCCTAGGCTCGGGTCAGGCCTGTGGCTCGGGCCACGTGGATACGTCTGGAGGTTCGGGGCGAGGTCTGGTCTGCCCGAGCCTGTAAGGCTGGTTCGAGGCTCGGGCCTCCACGTGGCTTCATCACAGCCGTTCGATTCAGCTGAATCGAACGGCACCTGTAGCTTCTTCTTCATCGCGGGCCACCGGAGGAGGCGGGGCTCCGGCGACCCTCCCTTGGCTCCGCCGTCGCTCAATGGATCGTCTGAAGGTCGAAGGAGCTAGCTGGGCCTCCGGCGAAGATCTCTGAGGCGACGCGGAGCTCCGAAGATGTCTGGAGCTGCACGGCGACGGACTGTCGTCGGAGGAGGGAAGCGTGAAGATGCTCCGACATGCGTTCCGGCCATTGAGGATACCTGCAGGGGTTAGTGATAGCCGAAGCGTGCGGACGTGTTTTGCGAAGTGCGGGAGGTGAAATGGGAGCCGGCGGAGGTGGAGAACGTGGTGGCTCATGCGATTCCTCCGCCGTGGGGACGGAGGAGTGGAGTCGGGATGCTAGGGGGTTCTGGAGGAAGGAGAAGGGTGCACGAGGATGCTGGTGGTTGGGTGAAGCTCAGGCGACGGTCAAACGGAGATAGAGGTGATCGTAGGAAGCGGATTAAATTCGAGAAAATCAAGAAAAACAAAGATTAAAAAAATCTCCTCGCCGGAGCGAGGAGTTAGCGGAGGACTGGCCTGGGATTGAGCTCCGGTGGAGCTCGGGGTCTTCGCCCAGCGTGCGCGGCCGGGGCACGGAGCTCAGGGGTGGCTTGAACCACCTAGACACGACGGAGCGCCGCCGTGGGTCAACACCAGGCCAACACCATCGTTGCCTCTCAATACCGCCCCTCTGCTGTCACCGGAGGGGCGGAGGAAGCTAGGTGAAGGCCCAAATTGGTGGACCCCGATCTCAGGTGGCGGGGGAAGGGGTTTTATAGATGGAGGTTTGCGGCGGTTTCAGTGGCGGAGGGACGTTTTGGAGCGAGGGTTTAATGGTGTGGGAGTGATGGCGAGGAAGGGAGGGGGTTACGCGAGGGTGGCGGAAAATCTGGCTATGTGAGACGACCGTTAGGAGCGGGAGAGGTGGCCGGAGGTGTTGGCCAGAAAAGGAAGGGGGCGGAGGATGCGCGAGGGTTGTAACGCCTGGGAGCAGAGGCTTCAGAGGTAGGAGACGGTGGTTGGACCGTTGGATTTTGATCCAACGGCTGGGATGAGCTCGCGAGCGGAAGGTTCTGATTAGATCTTAGGTTAGATCCAACGACGGGGAGTTAGGCGCCGATGAGTGGTCCAGATGAAAAGTTGGATGAGATCCAATGGCGAGGGGTGAAGGGATGACGTGGGGACACGAGAGGCGTAGGATGAGAATGAGATCGAGCGGCTGAGGTTAAGAGGTGACGTGGCTAAATGAGGGACGTCGGATGGAACTAGAATCAGACGGCTGAGGTTTAGGCGCTAATGTGCGGCCGGGATTTGATCTGAGAGTCAGATCAAGGGCTGAGAAGTGAGGCGTGATGAAGGGCTCAGATGGAAGCGGGATTGGAGTGATCCAACGTCCCAGGAGGCCGCCGGGTGGCGAGAGATGAAGCGGGCCACGTGGGCGGCCCAGAGGGCGCCACGTGGCCCAATCAGAGTAAATTAAAAATAAAAACAAAGAAAATTAGAAAAGAAATAGTTAGAGGCCGAATTTGGAAAAAATCAGAACATGAAAGTTGCTCGTCTCGACGAGATTTACAACTTTCATGTTGGTCAAAAAGCCAAAAGAGGTCATCTGTACAAAAGCTATTTTTGGGGGGTATTTTTAAGGGGATAAAAACACCAAGTTGCGGTTTTGAGATTTTTTTTGTATTTTTTATCTTTTTAAGGGTCAGTGATTTATAGACAAGTTATCTACCTAATTTTTAGGGGTTTTTGAGTGGTAAAATAGATACAGAGAAATAAGAGAAATTAAATACAATAAATTAATGGTAATTTATACACAATATAGTACATGATAAAAACAAAGAATTAGAGGATATTTTTATTGGCTTGTTTAAGCAGGGATTTTAATATGTGGCTTTTAGCATCATGAATACGAGATTCATCATACCCCTATACTTAAACCATGCTCGTCCTCGAGCATCTAAAGAATGAAAGAGTCGGATTAATTCCTGACAGTGCATGTGAAAAATTCAAGGCTTGATCTTTCGAAGACCCTTGACCTAAGTGATCCTAAAATTCTGGGTTTATCCAAGCCTTAGTCAGAAGGAATCCAACTTCTCTGATTATCAGACTCTCTTTTTGTACATATAATATAAGGATATGACATTTAGTGTACTGCATTTCATGAGAGCCGAGTCGATGCATCACCCAAAGTTCCAGTCCCAAAGATCTTCCTCTAGACCTAATCCTCAATACTAGGGAATAAGTATGTTCTTGCTTCAGTCCACCGTCTCATTAGTTTGTCAGACTTTGAAATGTTGATGGACGGCCAGATGATGGAGGTACTGGGATTGTGTCTAATTTTCTCACCCTCACATTGGAACAAGGGGCCTCTCGAGTGCCTTTTACTCAACACATTATTATTTTGTTGATCAATGTGTCCGTCAAGAGAGTTGGAGTCGTCTGCCCTTGTTTTTCTGGGAATACACCGGGGTGTGTCTTTTCTGAGTATCTAAGATACCTTCGACACCCAGACTTGTATCGCTTACGATGCATGGCCCTTTTTGTGGTGTCAGTCCGACTCCTTGGTCCTAATTAGCGCTTGGTCCAAGTGGACACTTTGAAAATGTTTGGGAGCGCTCGCCATTGGTGGAAGCTCATTTGGAATTTGACTTTGAATTTAGAGCTTTTCTTTGACATTTCATTCTTTTGTTGGCTAGCTCCACTGCTTTTACCAAGAGATTGGCGCACACTGATCAACAAGTTCCTTTAAATTTCATCACACCCTGGCACTTTTAGGTAAATATCCAAGAGATAGCATATGAATCTTGTTCACATACTGGCAAGGGTTTTTCTGACACTCAGGTTTTCTGAAGCCTTCATTAACTTTATCCCATCCTCGAATATCATTAATCGGGTCTAAACTCATTTCTCTGGTCCTAGTTCCTCAAGTGATATCTCATCTCAGCTCATCAATCATGCAGTTGTGGAAGTGACTGTGCTGATCATATTTTCTTAACGGTAGAGATGAAGAGTGTAATGTAGCACTCAAATCTTTCAAACCAGAGGAGTGTGGATATTTAAGTCATGAAAACCCTAATGACTAAGACATGTTAACTCAGACTCTCAAGATTCCAGAGATCCAGTGTCCTTAAAATCCTCAAGCCTTGCGTGAGTGTGAATGTGTCAGGAATACACCAACTCCTCGGAGTGAATTTTTGTGTGATTTTTATCTTTTGCAAATTTTTATGGGTTTTAATTTTCAAAATTTTTTTTAATTCCTCGGAGAGACAATGACTGGCCCAGGCTCAAATAAAAGTATACACTTTCAGCCAGTATGGGTGTAAGTACGGGCCGAGGCCCGTGTTACTTGAGGGCGGGGCCGTATGCGATGTCCTCTAAACCACCCACTCTGCTAAGGGAGACCGAGCTTCCCTCACTGAAAATGCCTACTAAACCTAGTAGTCAGAGTCAACCTCCAAGAAAGATTTTTTAATTTTTCAATTTTTTTAATACAAGAATATTTACAAAAATTAATCCCTCAATTTTTAATTTTTTCAAGTTTTTACTCAGTTCACTAATTTACCAAAACCCATCCCGAAAAATAAAAAATTTAAAAAGCTTTAAAAACACGAGCTAAGGCTAAAGTAATATACAATAATATACGGTATACCCCCCTATACTTAAAATTTGCTATGTTCTCATCGCACAAGTGCCATGAAGCCAAGGCTCGTTTCAAGTACAGGGTGATATAGCGGAACTGAGGAGGAGGGTCCCCCTATACTTAGGCCAAAATTGGCCTAAGTACAAGAAGACGGGACGAGGGATGGAAGAGCAGGCAGGTCCCCCCTATACTTAGGCTACAAATAGCCTAAGTAAGGTCTGCGTTAGGGGGGGTTCAATGATACAAGGGTGAGGGGGAGGGGGTTCGTGAAAAATAGATACACAGAGAGAGAGAGAGATAGAGAGAGAGAGAGAGAAATATACAGGGGGAGGGCGGGGGTGAGTATGTGCATGTGCAGTGTAGGTGTGTGTGTGTGTGAGGGGGGGATTTTTTTTTTTGAGTACAATATGCAAGACTGAAAATAAATATGCAGATGCAAGTTATCTGTTTTTTTTACAAAATGCAATGCAATTTTATCTGCTAAAATCTCCCAAATCCTTCCCAGGTTCTTTCGCGGCCTCTTCAACGGAAGTTCCCGACTTCACGCCTCCATGAGGATCAAGAGTCCTCGATCACCATGGGCCCTGCCACAAAAGATATACGTTAGAAAACCTGGAGAAATTAAATCAGCAAATGATATGTAAGGAAATGATGCATGAAATAAGGACCTGAAAATTTTTGAAATTAATAAAAAAAATCAAAATCCAAAAATTAAGCAAAGCCGTATCCCCGGCAACGGCGCCATTTGATGAACGCGAAATTCGCCTCTATAATATTGTGGAATTATGTCGTAGCATAGGAGGCGAATTTGGTTCAGCAAAAACCACAGACTTTGAATGCTGTGGAATATTTATACTTGACAAGTGTATCAAGGTCGAACACAGGGATACGACAGCCTAAAGTGTGTATTGAATTTCGATTCATGAAGGCATAATGTCAATTAATTTCAGTTTCAGGTCCATATGCAAATTATGATGCACTATGCTATTTACAAGGCGATGCCATGATGCATGCAATTTTTTTATTTCGTTTTTATGCAAGTTAAAATGATGCATGGGCAAACAATGCAAGAGAATATGCATGAAGAATAAAATGTCAGAAATACCTACAATTATACCCTAAAATGAGAGCAACGTAAAATAGGATGAAATTAGAGCCAATTTGAACACATCATTAAAAATCGGTCATCAAATCAATCAAGACAAGTAGAGCATGGTCCCATTTTTCACATAAAAAATCACTTAAATTAAAACAGTGTCAAATGGAACAAGTAAGCATGCTAAAATGTAGAGGACAAAATAAGGATCAAAACGACACTAAAATCTTGCAATTTGGACCTACGATGCTCAAGTTATGCTAAAAACAGTGCAAGGGCATAATGGTAATAAAAATGTGAGGAAATAAAAGGATAATTATTACATTTAGGTCCCTGGAAGGACCTAAATGTAAATAATAAAAACCTCCTGGGCCTTTGAGTAATTTCTCCATGCGCGCAAGGGCATATATGCAATTCTTCAAAATCTGGAGGGCCTTCCTGTAATTTACCCAGACACGCACGTGGGGGCACGTGCCTAGGGACCCATGTGTAAATATCAATTCTGTCAGGGTCTTCTCTGTAATTTACCCAGGCCCCACGTGCCTCGCACGTGAAGCGCCTAGGCTCGGGTCAGGCCTGTGGCTCGGGCCACGTGGATACGTCTGGAGGTTCGGGGCGAGGTCTGGTCTGCCCGAGCCTGTAAGTCTGGTTCGAGGCTCGGGCCTCCACGTGGCTTCATCACAGCCATTCGATTCAGCTGAATCGAACGGCACCTGTAGCTTCTTCTTCATCGCGGGCCACCGGAGGAGGCGGGGCTCCGGCGACCCTTCCTTGGCTCCGCCGTCGCTCAATGGATCGTCTGAAGGTCGAAGGAGCTAGCTGGGCCTCCGGCGAAGATCTCTGACGCGGCGCGGAGCTCCGAAGATGTCTGGAGCTGCACGGCAACGGACTGTCGTCGGAGGAGGGAAGCGTGAAGATGCTCCGACATGCGTTCCGGCCATTGAGGATACCTGCAGGGGTTAGTGATAGCCGAAGCGTGCGGACGTGTTTTGCGAAGTGCGGGAGGTGAAATGGGAGCCGGCGGAGGTGGAGAACGTGGTGGCTCAGGCGATTCCTCCGCCGTGGGGACGGAGGAGTGGAGTCGGGGTGCTAGGGGGTTCTGGAGGAAGGAGAAGGGTGCGCGAGGATGCTGGTGGTTGGGTGAAGCTCAGGCGACGGTCAAACGGAGATGGAGGTGATCGTAGGAAGCAGATTAAATTCGAGAAAATCAAGAAAAACAAAGATTAAAAAAATCTCCTCGCCAGAGCGAGGAGTTAGCGGAGGACTGGCCTGGGATTGAGCTCCGGTGGAGCTCGGGGTCATCGCCCAGCGTGCGCGGCCGGGGCACAGAGCTCAGGGGTGGCTTGAACCACCTAGACACAGCGGAGCGCCGCCGTGGGTCAACACCAGGCCAACACCATCGTTGCCTCTCAATTCCGCCCCTCCGCTGTCACGGAGGGGCGGAGGAAGCTAGGTGAAGGCCCAAATTGGTGGACCCTGATCTCAGGTGGCGGGGGAAGGGGTTTTATAGATGGAGGTGTGCGGCTGTTTCAGTGGCGGAGGGACGTTTTGGAGCGAGGGTTTAATGGTGTGGGAGTGATGGCGAGGAAGGGAGGGGGTTACGCGAGGGTGGCGGAAGACCTGGCTATGTGAGACGACCGTTAGGAGCGGGAGAGGTGGCCGGAGGTGTTGGCCAGAAAAGGAAGGGGGCGGAGGATGCGCGAGGGTTGTAACGCCTGGGAGCAGAGGCTTCGGAGGTAGGAGACGGTGGTTGGACCGTTGGATTTTGATCCAACGGCTGGGATGAGCTCGCGATCGGAAGGTTCTGATTAGATCTTAGGTTAGATCCAGCGACGGGGAGTTAGGCGCCGATGAGTGGTCCAGATGAAAAGTTGGATGAGATCCAATGGCGAGGGGTGAAGGGATGACGTGGGGACACGAGAGGCGTAAGATGAGAATGAGATCGAGCGGCTGAGGTTAAGAGGTGACGTGGCTAAATGAGGGACGTCGGATGGAACTAGAATCAGACGGCTGAGGTTTAGGCGCTAATGTGCGGCCGGGATTTGATCTGACAGTCAGATCAAGGGCTGAGAAGTGAGGCGTGATGAAGGGCTCAGATGAAGGCGGGATTGGAGTGATCCAACAGCCCAGGAGGCCGCCGCGTGGCGAGAGATGAAGCGGGCCACGTGGGCGGCCCAGAGGGCGCCACGTGGCCCAGTCAGAGTAAATTAAAAATAAAAATAAAGGAAATTAGAAAAGAAATAGTTAGAGGCCGAATTTGGAAAAAGTCAAAACATGAAAGTTGCTCGTCTCGACGAGATCTACAACTTTCATGTTGATCAAAAAGCCAAACGAGGTCATCTGTACAAAAGCTTTTTTTGGGGGGGTATTTTTAAGGGGATAAAAATACCAAGTTGCGGTTTTGAGATTTTTTTTGTATTTTTTATCTTTTTAAGAGTCAGTGATTTATAGACAAGTTATCTACCTAATTTTTAGGGGTTTTTGAGTGGTAAAATAGATACAGAGAAATAAGAGAAATTAAATGCAATAAATTAATGGTAATTTATACACAATATAGTACATGATAAAAACAAAGAATTAGAGGATATTTTTATCGGGTTGTTTAAACAGGGATTTTAATAAGTTGCTTTTAGCATGATGAATACGAGATTTATCAGTTAGGCCCTAAAGCGAGCACCTTCATCTATATGGGTTTAGTTGCTTGATGTCTACACGTGCAACTAAACCCGTCTATGTCATTGTAGACAAATCACAGATTGGTTTGTCAGACGTTCCAGTCTTCAGTATCCAGTATGTCAGAAAGCAAGGCAGATATCCCATCTATTGGCGCATTCCGTGGTCCAGCGCCTATTGCAAAGATTGATGGTACCAACTATGAACTGTGGGCAATGCAGTTTATGAGCATGATGAAGTCTACGGGTAAGAAGCACATTCTTACCGAACCATAGCCTGCTGAGAAGACTGGAACCAATGCCTCCTGGGAGGCTGATGACGCATACGCCAAGGTTTGGCTATCTGGCACGTTGGCAATTGAGATTGCCAATGACATCCTCCATCAACCCACAACGAAGGATATGTCGGACATTCTGGCGGCTACATATTCCCAGGCGAAGAACGAGACAAAGATTCTGCAACTCCAGCATGATATCTTCACCATCATGCAGAATGGTCGCCCCCTACATTCCCTCTATACATCACTAAGAGGGATGTTCGAGAAGCTCTATAGCTTCATGCCCCTGACAGCCACGCCAGAACAGCAGAAGACATATAGGAACGCGACTATGGTGGGCGTGTTTCTAGCTGCACTTGATCCTGAGTACGAGGCGGCACGATCACAGATTTTGGCCGACTCTACTATCCCTCCCATGGAGGAAGCCTTCCATAGACTGAGTCGGATTACAGTTCCTTCAACAGCTGCGAGTCAGAATTCTTCAGCCATGGCAGCAAACAGAGGTCGCGGATTTCATCACCAGGGCCGTGGACGTGGACCCCGTGGAAGGGGTGGCCGCACTAGGCCGACATGCACCTATTGTCACCGAGTCGGACACAATGAAGATACATGCTATTCAAAGCATGGATTTCCTGCATCCGCGAGAGCTGCTGAGCAGATAGAGCCCCCATCTGCTGCTACTTTGGATCAATGGTTCGACGATCTTGTTGCCCGTCTGAGGGGTATTATTCCACCATCTGGACCAGCACCGACTGCAGAGAGTCATTCTGATGCCGCTGCTTCTGCCTCTGCGTCTACCAGTACTTCAGGTAGTATACTTGCACTGAACAGTAGTAGATCCGATACTTTACCATGGATTATGGACTCGGGCGCTACACATCACCTATGTGGCGACCAGAGTCTGCTTTCACGATATACTCAGATACCTCCAGGTCGGACAGTTGTGATTGCCAATGGCACTCATTCCCCCATCACTGGACCGGGGGAGGTTAGATTGACATCTTCTATGCAGCTCAAGAACGTGCTACATGCACCGGATTTTTCAATGAATCTATTGTCAATTAGACAGATTACGAAGGATCTACATTGTCGGGCAATTTTTGATCCATCTTCTTTGATTTTTCAGGACATCCATACGGGCAACGTGATTGGTCGTGGCTATGAGCAAGGAGGCCTCTACCGTCTGAATCAGACTCCCTTTGCTGGAACCTCATCCTCTCCTTCGGGACAAGCATCAACATTATTATGGCATCTGCGTTTTGGTCATTTACCGCTTCAGAAGTTGCGTCAAGTTCTACCCTATGGTCTTTCTCACACACATATTCAGTGTGAGGCGTGTCAGTTGGGAAAGCATCACAGGTCGTCCTTTCCCAGTCGTCCAGGTCGGAGTAGTAACTCCAAGTTTGAGTTGTTTCATGTCGATGTCTGGGGTCCAAGTCGTGTTCCCGATCATCAGGGACACAGGTTTTATATTGTATTTGTGGATGATTTCTCTAGAGTGTCATGGGTGTTTCTGATGAAGAATAAATCTGAAGCAGGAAATATTATTATCCATTTTCTGAGTGAAATACAAAATGTTTTCTCCACATCTGTCAAGCTTGTGAGAAGTGATAATGCTTTAGAGTTGTGTACCAACATTTTGGCCAATTAATACTCCTCAAAAGGGATTATTCACCAAACATCTTGTGCTCATACATCTCAACAGAATGGGATTGCTGAAAGAAAACACCGTCACCTTCTTGATGTCACAAGATCACTTCTTATACAGAGTCATGTTCCCTACTCCTACTGGGGTGATGCAGTTCTCACTGCATGTTACCTAATCAACCGTATGCCTTCGTCTGTCTTGAATGAACATATTCCGTTTTCACTCATTCATCCTGACAAGGATCTGTTCACTCTTACTCCTCGTGTGTTTGGGTCGGTTGCATTCGTCCATCAGTTGTCGCCTGGTACTGACAAGCTCTCTCCTAGGGTTGTCAAGTGTGTCTTTGTCGGGTACTCCAGAACTCAAAAGGGGTACAAGTGTTTTGATCCTGTACGTCGGCGATATATGATCAATGCAGATGTTACATTTTTTGAATCTGTTATGTATTTTTTAGCATCATGAGACAATCAACTACCATCTATACCTCCTGATGCCATATACATGACACCACCACCTCAGATGCCGACACCACTACCACCACCACCGCCGCCACCGCTTGTCTCACCGCTACCGTTCCATTACACCCGCAGGCCTCCTCCAGCTCATGGTGCTGACCCGTCAACTAGCTCGCCTATGGTATGTAATGAAAATATTAATGTTGATGGATCTGACGACATTTCTGAGCATGATATAGTGCAGGAGCCAGATGAGAATACAGATGATTTGGATGTTTCAATTGCTCTACGGAAGTCGAAGAGAAGCTGTGCCAAATATCCATTATCAGCAGCCGTGTCTTTTGAGAGGCTGTCTGGAGACTTCAGGTCGTTTGCTATGGCACTTTCAGTTACAGACATTCCACGGAATCATCATGATGCTCTGCAGGATACTAGATGGCGGCTAGCAATAGAAGAAGAAATGGCGGCACTTCAGTCCAGAGGAACTTGGAGCTTGGTTCCTATACCTCCAGATGTGAACCTGGTGAGCTGCAAGTGGGTGTTTACAGTGAAGCACAATGCAGATGGCTCCATTGACAGGTACAAGGCGCGCCTTGTTGCACGTGGCTTCACACATACATACGGGGTGGATTACCTTGACACATTCTCGCCTGTGGCACGTCATTCCACTCTGTGGATCTTGTTATCAGTTGCAGTTGCTAGAGACTGGTCGCTTTATCAGCTGGACGTGAAGAATGCATTCCTATATGACGAATTGCAGGAGGAAGTCTATATGCAACAACCACCTGGGTTTGCTGTTGAGGCGGAGTGTTCCAAGGTATGCAGGTTACATAAGGCCATCTATGGCCTTAAGCAGAGCCCCAGAGCGTGGTTTTAGAAGCTCTCAGATCTTTTTGAGAAACAAGGATATAAACGCTCCAATGCTGATCATTCCTTGTTTGTACAGAAGACGGCTAGAGGTATAATTGTAATCATGGTTTATGTTGATGATATCTTGATTACAGGAGATGATGAGCAGGGCATTAAGCAGGCGAAAGAAAGGATGGGAACCGAATTTGTCACCAAGGACTTGGGAGTCCTTAGATATTTTCTGGGGCTGGAGTTTGCTAGAAATCCATATGGATTAGTAATGTCGCAGAGGAAATATGTTACAGATCTATTGAGTGAGACAGGTATGCTAGGGTGTCGACCTGCTACGACACCAATGGATCCCAACATGAAGCTCTATGATGATGACACGGAAGAGGTGGATAGGAGAAGGTACAGAGAACTGGTAGGCAAACTATTGTACGTCACGATCACTAGACCTGATATATCATTTGCAGTGAGTCGTGTGAGCCAGTTCATGAGCAACCACGTCAGGTCCATATGGATGCAATACACATGATTCTGAGATATCTAAAATCATCTCCAGGTGCAGGCTTGCTATTTAAGAAGGGAAAGGAGATCTCTATCACAACATGTGCTGATGCAGACTATGCATGATGCCCCAAGGACAGGAAGTCCACCTCAGGATTTGCAGTCTATGTTGGAGATGCCCTAGTCTCGTGGAGGAGCAAGAAACAGACAGTAGTAGCTAGATCCAGTGCTGAATCCGAATACAGGGCTATGACCCACGCTAGCATAGAAATGATGTGGGTGAAATTCTTACTTACAGATCTATGTCTTGATATACCGCTTCCTATGATGTTGGAATGTGACAATCAGGCCGCCTTGTTCATTGCAAACAACCCAGCCTTTCATGAGAGGACCAAGCATATTGAGGTTGACTGTCACTACATACGTGACATGATTCAGAAGGGGTTCTGTTGACGCATATGAGTACCTGTACCTCTTCTCTATTTTATTTTTTCAGTTGTCTACTTTATGTAATTTACCCATAGGCTACTCTCCTATATAAGAGAGCCTAGGGCTTATGGAATAAACAAGCTATTCATTTTTCCCAACATGGTATCAGAGCGACGGTCCTAGACCGGAGTTCTCGAAACCCTAACCCTAATCCCACCAAACCCGCCGCCCCCCTTCTCTCTCTTCTCGCTACATCGGCGCCGCCCGAGCTCGGCGTTGTTCCATCGGCGCCGCCTCTCCATCGCGTGCGTTGGTGTGCACCATCGCGTGCGTTGGTGTGCGCCTTCTCCTTGCGCACCTGCGCGCACGCGTGCTGGGCGCTGGTGAGCGCCTTCTCCTTTGCGCACCCTGCGCACCTTGCCGTGAACCGGTGCGCATCGCCTCCACCGCTTCGCGCATCCTTGCGCCTCGCGCATCCTTGCGCACCGTGCTGCAGCCCTAAGGCTTCGCCTGTGCGCACCAGTGCACCGCCTGTGCACCCCTGCACCATTGCGCATATCCCCTGCGCGCACGCTGTAGCACCAGTGCACGCATCTCCTGTGCGTGACTCCTGTGTGCGGCTGTGCGGCTGTGTATCCAACTCGCATAGCGTGCCCAGTTTGCTGTGCGTTCAGTTCGCGTGAATCCAGGGCATCCAGCGCGTCAGCGCGCGTAGCTAGCATACGCGTGCACGGTCCCAAGCCCTAAAGCGCAGAAAACAATTAGCATGGGTTTAGTTGCTTGAGGTCTACACGTGCAACTAAACCCGTCTATGTCATTGTAGACAAATCACAGATTGGTTTGTCAGACGTTCCAGTCTTCAGTATCCAGTATGTCAGAAGGCAAGGCAGATATCCCATCTATTGGCGCATTCCGTGGTCCAGCGCCTATTGTGAAGATGGATGGTAGCAACTATGAACTGTGGGCAATGTAGTTCATGAGCATGATGAAGTCTACGGTTAGGAAGCACATTCTTACCGAACCAGAGCCTGCTGAGAAGACTGGAACCAATGCCTCCTGGGAGGCTGATGACGCATACGCCAAGGTTTGGCTATCTGGCACGTTGGCAATTGAGATTGCCAATGACATCCTCCATCAACCCACAACGAAGGATATGTGGGACATTCTGGCAGCTACATATTCCCAGGCGAAGAACGAGACAAAGATTCTGCAACTCCAGCATGATATCTTCACCATCAAGCAGAATGGTCGCCCCCTACATTCCCTCTATACATCACTAAGAGGGATGTTCGAGAAGCTCTATAGCTTCATGCCCCTGACAGCCACGCCAGAACAACAGAAGACATATAGGAACGCGACTATGGTGGGCGTGTTTCTAGCTGCACTTGATCCTGAGTACGAGGCGACACGATCACAGATTTTGGCCGACTCTACTATTCCTCCCATGGAGGAAGCCTTCCATAGACTGAGTCGGATTACAATTCCTTCAACAGCTGCGAGTCAGAATTCTTCAGCCATGGCAGCAAACAGAGGTCGCGGATTTCATCACCAGGGCTGTGGACGTGGACCCCGTGGAAGGGGTGGCCGCACTAGGCCGACATGCACCTATTGTCACCGAGTCGGACACAATGAAGATACATGCTATTCAAAGCATGGATTTCCTGCATCCGCGAGAGCTGCTGAGCAGATAGAGCCCCCCTCTGCTGCTACTTTGGATCAACGGTTCGACGATCTTGTTGCCCGTCTGAGGGGCATTATTCCACCATCTGGACCAGCACCAACTGCAGAGAGTCATTCTGATGCCGCTGCTTCTGCCTCTGCGTCTACCAGTACTTCAGGTAGTATACTTGCACTGAACAGTAGTAGATCCGATACTTTACCATGGATTATGGACTCGGGCGCTACACATCACCTATGTGGCGACTAGAGTTTGCTTTCAGGATATACTCAGATACCTCCAGGTCGGACAGTTGTGATTGCCAATGGCACTCATTCCCCCATCACTGGACAGGGGGAGGTTAGATTGACATCTTCTATGCAGCTCAAGAACGTGCTACATGCACCGGATTTTTCAATGAATCTATTGTCAATTAGTCAGATTACGAAGGATCTATATTGTCGGGCAATTTTTGATCCATCTTCTTTGATTTTTCAGGACATCCATACGGGCAACGTGATTGGTCGTGGCTATGAGCAAGGAGGCCTCTACCGCCTGAATCAGACTCCCTTTGCTGGAACCTCATCCTCTCCTTCGGGACAAGCATCAACATTATTATGGCATCTGCGTTTTGGTCATTTACCGCTTCAGAAGTTGTGTCAAGTTCTACCCTATGGTCTTTCTCACACACCTATTCAGTGTGAGGCGTGTCAGTTGGGACAGCATCACAGGTCGTCCTTTCCCAGTCGTCCAGGTCGGAGTAGTAACTCCAAGTTTGAGTTGTTTCATGTCGATGTCTGGGGTCCAAGTCGTGTTCCCGATCATCAGGGACACAGGTTTTATATTGTATTTGTGGATGATTTCTCTAGAGTGTCGGGTGTTTCTGATGAAGAATAAATCTGAAGCAGGAAATATTATTATCCATTTTCTGAATGAAATACGAAATGTTTTCTCCACATCTGTCAAGCTTGTGAGAAGTGATAATGCTTTAGAGTTGTGTACCAACATTCTGGCCAATTACTACTCCTCAAAAGGGATTATTCACCAAACATCTTGTGCTCATACATCTCAACAGAATGGGATTGCTGAAAGAAAACACCGTCACCTTCTTGATGTCACAAGATCACTTCTTATACAGAGTCATGTTCCCTACTCCTACTGGGGTGATGCAGTTCTCACTGCATGTTACCTAATCAACCGTATGCCTTCGTCTGTCCTGAATGAACAGATTCCGTTTTCACTCATTCATCCTAACAAGGATCTGTTCACTCTTACTCCTCGTGTTTTTGGGTCAGTTGCGTTCGTCCATCAGTTGTCGCCCAGTACTGACAAGCTCTCTCCTAGGGCTGTCAAGTGTGTCTTTGTTGGGTACTCCAGAACTCAAAAGGGGTACAAGTGTTTTGATCCTGTGTGTCGGCGGTATATGATCAGTGCAGATGTTACATTTTTTGAATCTGTTATGTATTTTTCAGCATCAGGAGACAACCAGCTACCATCTATACCTCCTGATGCCATATAAATGACACCACCACCTCAGATGCCGACACCACTACCACCACCACCTCCACCACCGCCACCACCACCACCACCGCTACCGCCACCGCTTGTCTCACCACTACCATTCCATTACACCCGCAGGCTTGCTCCAGCTCATGGTACTGATCCGTCAACTAGCTCGCCTATGGTATGTAATGAAAATATTAATATTGATGGAACTGACGACATTTCTGAGCAGGATATAGTGCAAGAGCCAGATGAGAATACAGATGATTTGGATGTTCCAATTGCTATACGGAAGTCGAAGAGAAGCTGTGCCAAATATCCATTATCAGCAGCCGTGTCTTTTGAGAGACTATCTGGAGAATTCAGGTCGTTTGCTATGACACTTTCAGCTACAAACATTCCACGGAATCATCATGATGCTCTGCAGGATGCTAGATGGCGGCTAGCAATGGAAGAAGAAATGGCGGCACATCAGTCCAGAGGAATTTGGAGCTTGGTTCCTATACCTCCAGATGTGCGACCAGTGAGCTGCAAGTGGGTGTTTACAGTGAAGCACAATGCAGATGGCTCCATTGACAGGTACAAGGCGCGCTTTGTTGCACATGGCTTCACAGACATACGGGGTGGATTACCTTGACACATTCTCGCCTGTGGCACGTCATTCCACTCTGCGGATCTTGTTATCAGTTGCAGTTGCTAGAGATTGGCCGCTTTATCAGCTGGACGTGAAGAATGCATTCCTATATGGCGAATTGCAGGAGGAAGTCTATATGCAACAGCCACCTGGGTTTGCTGTTGAGGGGGAGTGTTCCAAGGTATGCAGGTTACATAAGGCCATCTATGGCCTTAAGCAGAGTCCCAGAGCATGGTTTCAGAAGCTCTCAGATCTTTTTGAGAAACAAGGATATAAACGTTCCAATGCTGATCATTCCTTGTTTGTACAGAAGACTGCTAGAGGTATAATTGTAATCATGGTTTATGTTGATGATATCTTGATTACAGGAGATGATGAGCAGGGCATTAAGCAGGCAAAAGAAAGGCTGGGAATCGAATTTGTCACCCCAGGACTTGGGAGTCTTTAGATATTTTCTGGGGCTGGAGTTTGCTAGAAATCCATATGGATTAGTAATGTCGCAGAGGAAATATGTTATAGACCTATTGAGTGAGACAGGTATGCTAGGGTGTCGACCTGCTACGACACCAATGGATCCCAGCATGAAGCTCTATGATGATGGCATAGAAGAGGTAGACAGGAGAAGGTACAGAGAACTGGTAGGCAAACTACTGTATGTCACGATCACTAGACCTGATATATCATTTGCAGTGAGTCGTGTGAGCCAGTTCATGGAGCAACCACGTCAGGTCCATATGGATGCAATACACATGATTCTGAGATATCTAAAATCATCTCAAGGTGCAGGCTTGCTATTTAAGAAGGGAAAGGAGATCTCTATCACAGCATGTGCTGATGCAGACTATGCAGGATGCCCCAAGGATAGGAAGTCCACCTCAGGATTTGCAGTCTATGTTGGAGATGCCCTAGTCTCGTGGAGGAGCAAGAAACAGACAGTAGTAGCTAGATTTAGTGCTGAATCCGAATACAGGGCTATGGCCCAGGCTAGCACAGAAATGATGTGGGTGAAATCTTTACTTACAGATCTATGTCTTGATATACCGCTTCCTATGATGTTGGAATGTGACAATCAGGCCGCCTTGTTCATTGCAAACAACCCAGCCTTTCATGAGAGGACCAAGCATATTGAGGTGGACTGTCACTACATACGTGACATGATTCAGAAGGGGTTCATTGCTACATCTCACGTCACATCAGAGAACCAGACTGCTGATATATTCACCAAGGCATTACTTCGAGGTCCATTCCAGAAGTGTGCGTCCAAGCTGAGCATGATTGATATCTATGCTCCATCTTGAGGGGAGTGTTGACGCATATGAGTACCTGTACCTCTTCTCTATTTTATTTTTTCAGTTGTCTACTTTATGTAATTTACCCATAGGCTACTCTCCTATATAAGAGAGCCTAGGGCTTATGGAATAAACAAGCTATTCATTTTTCCCAACAGGTTCATTGCTACATCTCACGTCACATCAGAGAATCAGACTGCTGATATATTCACCAAGGCATTACTTCGAGGTCCATTCCAGAAGTGTGCATCCAAGCTGAGCATGATTGATATCTATGCTCCATCTTGAGGGGGAGTGTTGACACATATAGAGTACCTGTACCTCTTCGTTATTTTATTTTTCAGTTGTCTACTTTATGTAATTTACCCATAGGCTACTCTCCTATATAAGAGAGCCTATGGCTTATGGAATAAGACAGGTTATTCATTTTTCTCAACAATAACACTTGTCAAAATGTACTTTGTAGTTCAGTTCTATACATAATCTATCAACATACAGTGAGCTCAAAGAAAAATCAAGAGTATAGAGAACTCTAGAAAGACTTCATTTTGGGGGAAAGCTCTATAGTCTCAACAACAGTAATGGGCGAATGGGAACCATCAACAAAATAAACCAACTTCGTAGTGGATGAAGGTTCTAAAGAAGTCGGAAAACTACATTCTCCAGTCCAGTGAGTAGATGCGTCAGAGTTGAATTCGATGTTGATGTTGAGGCAGAAGCAGAGTGGGCTATGATATTTGAGATTGTAACCTAATTCCTAGAAGGAGGATTCTCACAATTAGGAGAATTCCGTAGTAGCTAGATGAGTCTAGAGTAGTATGTAGCAGAAAGTTGGACCGTTTGTCCAATTAGCTTTTAATCTGGTATCATCTCCATCATAGTTGCATCATAATCCGATGATGTTGCCAAATTGGCATATGGTGATTAAGTAAACTTTGCCCAACACCTCTCAGATGGCTGGTTGGGTCTGCGACAAATGGATGGAGAGTAGGTGCAGGTATGACTACAACCAGTCATGATTTCCACCTCCTCGAGAGCTGTAGCGACCACCTTGTCTAAATGTTGCTAGAAAAGTAGTATTCTCCACACCTGTGGAGGATGTATATGACCGATGAAGGTCTTGAGAGTTGTTGTAGTCAACCAAAGATGATTTTGATGAAGGGAAAAGTATCAAACATGATAAATTGATCCTTTGAAGTCTCTTAATGAAGATTAAGACCACCAAAAATGTAAACTTGCCATTCAGATTTCTGGCAGTTATTTGGTACAACATGTTTGCTATAATATGACAAGCTTCTCGTAAAGGCCGGTGAGCTGCCAAAGGTACTAAACGAGCGAGGACTCTCCTGGGAAGCATAACCAATCCACATATAGATATTCACAAGTCGGGACTTTATAGTCTGTTGCGAATATGTTTGTGCCAGTTCATCCCACATGTTATCTGCAATCTCCTTGTTCATGAGATTGACACCATTGGTGGGCTATAGAGGTGCACATGGATCGGATTTTGGCTTAATCTACCTTCAATCCGCACTTAACGGAAGTCCAATTCAATCCATTAAACGTGCAAATCCAATCCAATCTAATCCAACAGATTACAGATTGGATTGGATTTTTAATGTACACCTATTGTCACTTCACAAGCCATGATTAAGTTTGTAGCACACTAGACTTTGACATTTGAATCATGGTTTTAAAATTGAGAGTACGGATAAATGTAAAGAAAAAGAGTTAATTTTTGGAAAGAAAAATAATATATGCTTGTTATGGATTTAGTATGAACAATCATTGTATAACTAAATATAAATAGCATAACGGTGATAAGTAGATACTGTAGAAGCAACACACTGACTTCGAATAAAAATGTAAGTTTGTGTATATCAAATAGGAGCTACAAGTAACATGCAACTAACCTTCTCGGCTGCTCGATGCGTGGGAGAGGACTGTACACGAGGGATGTCTAGGACGAGGACCATGCACGACTAAGCGGTGCGGGGCGGAGGCCCTTGAGCTGCCTGGCTGCACGTGTACGAGAGAGGTTTGGGAGAGCTGAAAATGAAGTCTCGCTACACATGCATAAGGGAGGTCTAACTACGCGTGCATGCAGTTAAGAACAAGGAGGGCGTAGTTGAGGACATGGACAATAGCCGGTTGTACGAGATCTGGTTGCACGTGCGCGAGGGAGGTCTGGGAGAGCCGAGGATGAGGTCTTGCTGTGTGTGCACAAGGGAGGTTCGGCTGCCTGGGCTGGGGAGATCTGTCCGTACGTGCGTGCGACTGGGGATGAGGACGGCAACCAGATGACATGTGCGCAGCCGAGGGTGGAAAGTGTACGGCTCGGTGGGTGTTTTGTTTGGAAGGATTCAGAGGGGGTTTAGGTTTAGGTATTTAAAATTTGTTAAGAAGGATGTTTTGTTTGAAAAATTGGAGAGGCCAAAAGGGCACTGTGGGTAGGTATTTTTTCAAAACCAACCTGTGGGGTGGGGTAATGGGGTTTCTAGCAAGCAGGAAAAGCTTGAGTTGGAATGAGTTTAAAGTATGAAGAGTGTAGCTTGGATATTTATACATACCTTTTAAAAAATTTAAACATATTATATGATTTAATGGCAACAAATGAATTATTATATATTTTCTATTTATTAACGGGTTAACATATTGGATCATATAGAATTATTGTAAAAATCCGATTGGTTTTTTACAATAATCCTATCCAATCTATAAATGAACAGTTTTTTAAAATTTCAATATTCCATTAGACTTATAAATACAAACTGATCCAATCCAATGACAACGGATTGCATCGTATTACGGATATTATCCAATCCATGTGCACCCTTAGTGGGCTTGACACTATGGGTCATCCGTATCATGACATCATAGTTGTCAACCAACCATGAGTGATGTCTTTGTCTGATTCCTTCTGCGGTTCCTTTGTTAAAACATACATCTTCAGCTGAACACCTTGAAGGCTTGAGACTAGAGCACACAGTTGTTTGCGCCCTGAGCTTGATAGAAGTCTCCTGAACCACCATGGAAGTTGTGGATATAGGGGCTTGGTCTTGGTTAGATAGGAAGAATGATCAATTAAGTGTTGGAAAGTTTACTTACACATATGGAAGGGATGTGTAAGATCGTTGCTCTTTTGACTACGATAGGTCTGTATGATGTAGGGGAAAGGCATAGGAACCATGCTAGGGAAACAACCCTCTGCCGCTTGGGGAGTTGGCCTACACTGGGGGTGTTGCTTTGCGGGGAAGGGATCTGCATGGTGAGCATTGACACAAGGAGAGAAGCCCATTGGCGAGGGGCCGCAGATGGCGCGGTTGGGGACCTGCGTATGGAGATGAGAGCTCGCATGACAGGACTGATGTACGCCTCTAGGGCACCCCCGTACATGTGGGCTATATGCGGAGAGGAGACCCACGGTGGGGGTTGCGAGGAGGGAGCCCATGCCGGGTGTCTGTGATGTGGAGGAGGTCAGGTATTTGAGCTTATGTTGGTGTCAAGGAACTTGAGTATGAATTCTAGGGTTGTTGCTCTGATATCATATAGAGAAAAATTGAGAATACAATGGAATGAATTCTATTCATGGAGCATGGCTTCTTATATAACATGAAACCCTAGGATCCTGTAGCTGGCACTTACATAATAGTCCCTAAATGATTACAAATAGAAATAAAGAACATGGAAAGAAACAATTGAAATGTATGTCTTCAGCTATATTTGCTAAATGACGTCAATAATAAGCTACAATATTTAATGCAATCAATAATTGAAAAATTTACCAAATAAAGAGATTAGGCTATTATGTGATTCCTTTTTTGTTTTATCAATATATTTTTGTTTTAGAGGTGATTTAGGAGTTCAATCAAGATCTCTTAATTAAGAGTTTAGGAATCAAATCATTCAGGATATGTTTTGGTTTGTTATCTCCTTATAATGTCACCTTTTTGTATGGTTTTTATATTTGTGCCCCTTCAAAATTCCGTAATTACAGTTATGTCCTTACTTTGTTTGTAATATCACTTGTGCCCCTACCTTTTTGCACTGCTAACAGTTACGCCCTTTCATTACTTGGCCATGTACTCAATAAATTGTACCGTGGTTCATTCAAACCAAGTCTATTTAAGAAAAAACAACACTTGTGCCCATCTATACTTGACCCCATGCCCCTCCAAGTAAATACCAAACACAAACCTTCATAGTTACGACCTTCTCAAGGTTGCTGCTACAACCATTCGTTACTGAAGTGTGACCATAAAGAGGCATTGAACTCGATATTGGTGGCGAAGGTGTTAGCGTATGTTGGGACTAAACAAAGTTGGCGGGGAGAGGGAGTGAGGGTAGAGATAGGCAGAGGTAACATATAGGGGGATGGGGGGAGAGTTGGGAGGGGGATGGCAACCGTGAGGAGGATTGGGAGGGGCTGGGCGGAGGTGGTTGGTGACAGGGAATGGGGGTGTTCTAGGCAGATGTGGCGTGGGGGGAATTTGGGGGGAGGTTCGGAGGAGGTCTTATCAATGGTGAGAGGGATCGAGGGAGGGGTTGGGCGGAGGTGGTTGGCAGGGGAAAGGTGGGACTGGTGGGGGAGGGGGATCATGGGCAAGGCTAGGCAGAGGTAGCTGGTAAGCGATAATGGTGATGCTTGCTAGAATCGAAGAGGGCAGTGGGTTTTTCTTGAGGTTGAAGATGGGGGTAGGAAGGAAGAATAAGAAGTAAGAAGATGCGGAGGAATAAACTTGTACCTTCATGTTTTCTTTCCAATTATACTTATGCCCATAAGTTAGTGTTTGTTTGGGAGGTGAATGGGTGACAACTATCCTGCATGGCATAACTTTAATGGCCCAAGAAGATAGGGGCACAAGTGATATTGCAAAAATGGTAGGAGCTTAATTGTAATTACAAAATCTCAGATTAGCATAAGCTTAAAAATCCCTTTTTAATATAAATGGTGCAGTAGAGTTTAAAGACATGTTTTATGGAATAGAAAATTGGAGTTGCCTCCACTTGTCCTTGGTACTCTATGTAATTATTAGTCTTAATTATAATAAATTAATAATAGTTGATAGGTTTTTTTCTTCATTAAGAAATCTATCTTATCTTTCTATATTTCATATGCATTATTATATTTTACGTGAATGAATAATTGTACAAAAGATGTTCTATGACACGTCACACAAAAATATTTTGAACATGTGTATGCAAGGACTTTCTTTTAAATGTCTACGTGAAAGTGTTCAAAGATGTTTTTTAGGTGTTTGGATTCCTTATGGGACCATTCGATAGAGGAATAAGGGAAAGGGATAAGGATGGATAAGCCATTGTTTCTGTTCGGTTGGAGGGAGATGATAAGGAGGAATAAGGAGGGATAAGTGATATTTATTTGCCATACTTTCTTTGGTAGGATGGGGAGGATAATGATGGATAATGGGGTTATGTTAGATAAGATTGTTAGATAAATAGTTGTTATTTGTATTTTTTTGGCAGAGAGGCATACAATGGAGGAATAGTGAGGGAAACTTTATTCCTCATTTTAACTCCAAGACCAAAACATTGATCGTCTATGGGGGAAGATTATATTCCTACTTATTCCTCAAACGAACAACCCCTATATGTTTTCATGGAAAATCAAGAGATTAGATCCATATTTCGTTATTAAGTGCCAATAGTTGAAAACGTTTAGGTTGAAACTGACACTCAAGTCCTTAGATGCAATTAGAATTTTCATACCTTTATGTGATGAAGAGGTTATTTGAATTTATATGAAATTTTTTTAAAGAAGATGCGGTATTTCAGAGGTTGCAGGAGAGTTTTTGGGTTGCATTTTCTAGAAACTCACACGAGGAGAGAGATGCTTTACCTGTGAGGGTAAGTTAACTTGGGTAGTTGCGATTGTGGCTCGACTACTATTATTTCTTTCCATATTGTCTTCTTTTCATTAAAATAATGATCATCTTATTTTATTTGTGTATATCATGATTGCTCTATTTTGTTTTATGATAATCTTCTCAAGAACTTGAAGGACTGAAAAGTAGTTGCATTCTTTTGGTTTTCTTATTTTGTTTGACATATTCCCTGAAGATCAAGTTTTGAAATATGGATATTGATGCCACATTAATTTGTCTGGAGAGGGATATATCGAGGTATATGGGAAATATTAGTGAAATATTAGAAATGGCTAAAAGAAGTCTCTTTTGCAAATGAAAATCATCTTAGTTCCTAGATCAATAATATAAATACGATCTTATAAACACGAAGGAAATGTATATAGCATTTGGAAACTAAAATTATACTGTTGGGAAACGTGAATGAATTGTTTATTCCATAGCCCTAGGCTCTCTTATATAGGAGAGTAGCCTATGGGTAAATTACATAAAGAGGATAACAAGAAAATAAAATAGCGAAGAGACACAATAACTAAATATGCGTCAACACTCCCCCTCAAGATGGAGCATAGATGTCAATCATGCTCAGCTTGGAAGCACACTTCTGAAATGGGCCACGTAACAATGCCTTGGTGAATATATCTGCAGTCTGGTTCTCTGAAGTAACATGGGATGTGGTAATGAATCCTTTCTGAATCATATCACGTATGAAGTGGCAATCCACCTCAATATGCTTGGTCCGTTCATGGAATGCAGGATTGTTTGCAATGAACAAAGCAGCCTGATTATCACACTCCAAGTTCATAGGAAGTGGTATATCTAAGCATAAATCTGTCAGCACCGCTTTCACCCACATCATCTCTGTAGTAGCCTGGGCCATAGCCCTATAGTCGGATTCAGCACTGGATCTAGCTACCACAGTTTGCTTCTTGCTCCTCCATGAAACTAGAGCATCTCCAACATAAACAGCATACCCTGAGGTGGACTTCCTATCCTTAGGACATCCTGCATAGTCTGCATCTGCGCATGCTGAGACAGAAATCCCCTTTCCTTTCTTGAATAGCAGACCTTTACCTGGAGAAGATTTGAGATATCTAAGTATCATGTGTATTGCATCCATATGCACCTGACGTGGTTGCTCCATGAACTGGCTCACACGGCTCACTGCAAATAATATATCTGGCCTAGTGATCGTGACATATAACAATTTGCCTACCAGCTCTCTGTATCTTCTCCTGTCAACCTCCTCTGTGTCATCATCATACAGCTTCATGCTAGGGTCCATTGGTGTTGTGGCAGGTCGACACCCTAGCATACCTGTCTCACTCAGTAGATCTGTGACATACTTCCTCTGTGACATGACTAATCCATACGGATTTCTGGCAAACTCCAGCCCCAGAAAATATCTAAGGACTCCCAAGTCCTTGGTTACAAACTCGGTCCCCAGCCTTTCCTTTGCCTGCTTAATGCCCTGGTCATCATCACCTGTAATCAAGATATCGTCAACATAAACCATGATTACAACAATACCTCTTGCCGTCTTCTGTACAAACAAGGAATGATCAGCATTGGAGCGTTTATATCCTTGTTTCTCAAAAAGGTCTGACAGCTTCTGGAACCATGCTCTGGGGCTCTGCTTAAGGCCATAGATAGCCTTATGTAATCTGCAAACCTTGGAACACTCCCCCTCAACAGCAAAACCTGGTGGCTGTTGCATGTAGACTTCCTCCTGCAGGTCGCCATACAGAAAGGCATTCTTCACATCCAGTTGATAGAGAGGCCAGTCCCTAGTAACTGCAACTGATAAGAGGATCCGCAGAGTGGAATGACGAGCCACCGGGGAGAACGTGTCAAGGTAATCTACTCCATATGTCTGTGTGAATCCCCTTGCAACCAGGCGTGCCTTGTACCTGTCAATGGAGCCATCTGCATTATGTTTCACTGTAAATACCCACTTGCAACTTACTGGGTTGACATCCGGTGGTATAGTAACCAAGCTCCATGTTCCTCTAGACTGAAGTGCCGCCATCTCTTCCTCCATGGCTAGCCGCCATCGAGAATCCTGCAAAGCCTCATGGTGGTTCCGTGGAATATCTGTAGCTGAAAGTGCCAATGCAAATGTCCTGAATGGTCCAGATAGCCTCTCAAACGAAACTGCTGCTGATACTGGATACTTGGCACAACTTCTCTTCGGCTTGCGTAGAGCGATTGGAACATCCAGATCCTCTGTGGTATCACCATGCTCCTGTAATGCATCCTGCTGAGAAATGTCGTCAGATCCATCAACCTTAATATTTTCATTACATACCATAGGCGAGCTAGTTGACTGGTCAGGACCATGAGCTTGATTCGGCCGCCGGGTGTAATGGAATGGTAACGGGGAAATTATTGGTGGCGGTGGTGGTGGTGGTGGTGGTGGTAATGGTGGTGACGGCTGTGATGTTGGTGGTGACGGCTGTGATGTTGGTGGTGCCATGAATACGGTATCAGGAGATAATGGTGGTGGCTGCATGTTCCCGGGTTCTGAAAAATACATAATGGATTCAAAGAATGTAACATCCGCACTGATCATATACCGCCGACGCACAGGGTCAAAACACTTGTACCCCTTTTGGGTTCTGGGGTACCCCACAAAGACGCACTTGACAGCCCTAGGAGAGAGCTTGTCAGAACCGGGTGACAACTGATGGACAAATGCGACAGACCCAAAGACACGAGGGGTAAGAGTGAACAGCTCCTTGTCAGGATATATAATTGAGAAAGGAACCTGTTCATTCAAGACAGACGAGGGCATACGATTTATAAGATAACATGCAGTAAGGACTGCATCTCCCCAGTAGGTATACGGGACATGACTCTGAATGAGAAGAGACCTTGTAACGTCAAGAAGATGACGGTGTTTTCTTTCTGCAACCCCATTTTGTTGAGACGTATGAGCACAGGATGTTTGGTGAACAATCCCTTTTGAGGAGTAGTATTTGGCTAGATTGTTGGTGCACAACTCTAAGGCATTGTCAGTTCTCATAATTTTGACCGTTGTGGAAAAGACATTCTGAATCTCATTTAGAAAGTGAATAATAATATCTCCAGCTTCAGACTTATTTTTCATTAGAAATACCCAAGATGCTCTAGAAAAATCATCGACAAATACAATATAAAACCTGTGCCCCTGATGATCGGGAACACGACTCGGACCCCAGACGTCGACATGAAACAACTCAAACTTGGAGTTACTACTCCGACCTTGACTACTGGGAAAAGACGACCTGTGATGTTTTCCCAACTGACATGCCTCACACTGGACAGTTGTGTGAGACAGACTATAGGGTAGGACAAGACGCAACTTCTGAAGCGGTAAATGACCGAAGCGCAGATGCCACAGGAGAGGAGATACTTGTTCTGCAGAGGAGGCTGTGATTCCGGCAAACGGGGTCTGGTTCAGACGATAAAGGCCTCCTTGCTCATAGCCATGACCAATCACGTTGCCCGTACGGATGTCCTGAAAAATCAAAGAAGATGAATCAAAAATAGCTCGACAATGGAGATCCTTCGTAATCTGACTAATCGACAACAGATTCATTGAAAAATGCGGTGCATGTAAAACATTCTTGAGCTGCATCGAGGATGTCAATCTAATCTCCCCCTGACCCGTGATAGGGGAATGAGTGCCATTGGCAATCACTACTGTCCGTCCTGGAGGGATCTGAGTATATCCTGTAAGAAGACTCTGGTCGCCACATAGGTGATGTGTAGCGCCCGAGTCCATGATCCACGGCAATGTAACTGATCTACTACTGTGAAGAGCAAGTGTACTACCTGAGGTACTCGTAGAAGCAGAAGCAGAAGCAGCGGCATCAGTATGATTTTCTGTCGATGGTGGTATAATGCCTCTGAGACGGGCAACCAGATCATCAAATCGTTGATCCAGTGTGGAAGCGGATGGGGGCTCTATCTGCTCAGCAGCTCGTGCAGATGCAGGAAATCCATGCTTGGAGTAGCATGTGTCTTCAGTATGGCCGACTCTGTGACAATATGAGCATGTTGGTCTAGTACGACCACCCCTTCCACGGGGAACACGTCCACGGCCCTGGTAGTGAGAACCACGGCCTCTGCTGGCTGCCATGGCTGATGGATTCTGACTAGTGGCTGCTGAAGGTGCAGTAATCCTGCTCAATCTGTGAAAGGCTTCCTCCATGGGAGGAATAGTCGAGTCCGCCAAAATCTGTGAACGTGCTGCCTCATACTCTGGATCGAGTGCAGCGAGAAACACACCCACCATCGTCGCATTCCTGTATGTTTTCTGCTGCTCTGGTGTGGCGGTAAGAGGCATGAAGCTATGTAGCTTCTCAAACATTCCTCTCAAAGATGTGTAGAGAGAATGTAATGGGCGGCCATTCTGCTTAATTGTGAATATATCATGTTGAAGTTGCAGAATCTTGGTCTCATTCTTCGCCTGGGAATATGTTGCTGCTAGGATATCCCACATGTCTTTGGCTGTGGGTTGATGTAGAATGTCATTGGCGATCTCAATAGCCAATGTGCCAGAAAGCCACACCTTTGCATATGCGTCGTCAGCCTCCCATGAGGCATGAACTCCAGTCTTCTCTGCAGGCTCGGGCTCTGTGAGAATATGCTTCTTGCCCGTGGACTTCATCATACTCATGAACTGCATTGCCCACAGTTCATAGTTCGTACCATCCATCTTGACGATTGGCGCTGGACCACGAAACGCGCCCATAGATGGAATATCAGCCTTGCTTTCTGACATACTGGAAGACTGGATTGACCAAGAGACAGTGATCTTTGTCTACAATGACATAAACGGGATTGGTTGCATGTGTAGACGTCAAGCAACCAACCCCATATGTATCACGATCTGAGCCCTAGAGTTTAGGGCGTGGATGCTGCACGTTGCGCGGAGGCTGCGCGCAAAGTGCGTGATCAGGGCTGCGCGCAAAGTGTTCGTTCAAGGCTGAGATCCAGAGTATGCGCGCGAGAGAGTCTCCTTTCTGGGGCTAGAAATGCGCGCAAATTGTTCTGATCAGCGCTGGAGGATCGGCGTGGAGACGGTGCGCTATGCGCGCATGCGCTGGCGATCGGAGCGTTGGAGATCGGAGCGCTGGGGACCGATCAGCGCTGGAGGATTGATCAGCGCGAGATGCAGATCAGCGCGAGATCGATCAGCACTGGATCGATCAGCGCTGGAGAAGCGCCGCAGTGAGGTAGATCAGGCGCCGCAGATCAAGCGCAGGAGGATGCGCGATGGAGATCGGTGATGCGCGCTTGGAGATGCGCACTGGAGATCGGAGGGCGGCGCCGAGAGAAGAGAGAGAGGGAAGAAAGGGCCGGCGGGTGGGGCGTGTTAGGGTTAGGGTTTCGAGAACTCCGGTCTAGGACCGTCGCTCTGATACCATGTTCGGAAACGTGAATGAATTGTTTATTCCATAGCCCTAGGCTCTCTTATATAGGAGAGTAGCCTATGGGTAAATTACATAAAGAGGATAACAAGAAAATAAAATAGCGAAGAGACACAATAACTAAATATGCGTCAACATATACATTAACTAATAATCAATACCCACTTTGATCCAAATCGATAGATTTCTACTACTTACTAATAATAAATTCGGGTATTTATTTTTAGGGTTTTTATCAGTTGTGCTCTCTTGAAATATTGCAATATGAATTATGCCCTCCCTTTATTTGGAATATCAGTTGTGCCCCTGACTTCTTGCCATTCTATCACCTCTTCCGTTAGTTTAGTCATCAGTGCGGTGAACTTAACCACAGTATTTCAAATCATGGTGCAATTAAGAGGGGCATAATTGTCCAATACCCACCATTTAAGCACTGCAACATCCTACAGATCATCTCCCGCTACCTAGATATGCACCACCATTGCAGTTTGAAACCCGTATGAAGCAACTTTATCGATCTGAGCATCCAAGGAGTGCCACCATCCATCCTCACCTTCAACCGAGATCTGAGCACTGGAACCTCCAATGCACAGGGGGGGGGTGCTTCCCGATTGACTCGATGAGCTTGATCTGCATGATCAAATCTATGGTGGCTGAAGCAGAACACACTTCCATGAGTGGGATCTTGTGGGATGTCTTAAAGCAGAACATGCTTCACTGGAGTGCTCCCCTCCTGACACGCGAGTTGGAGCACCGACCACCATGGAAGGGAGATGAACCTACACTAGCAGGGCACATAACCTGCTCTTTTTCCCGACTCTCGCTACCACCTAATGTACGAAGGGATGAAGAACACATGCAAGACTCTTGGAGCACAAGACGCTGATCAACCTAACTAGAGTAGGGACCCATCACCGATCATCATACTCCTATTTGGAATATCTTCTCTAGACATAGGAGGAGATCTGAGTGGTGGCATCTGTGTCGAGCGCCTGGAGAAGAAGATGCAATAGAGGGGGCTTCTTGTGTTGGAGAAGAAGACAAAACAATGAACCTCATAGCCACTATATGATCTTCCACTGACCACACTTCTAACCTCCTATCTAGAGAAGATCAACCATGCCATCAAGATCGTGAGGAGCACCTCTTGTGTCTGGAATTGTCCTCCTCTCAAGAATAGGGATTCCTATTTGTAGTTCACTGCCACATGTCCCAAGATTAGTGGTGGTTGGGGGTGGGGGGAATTGATGGAAGGAACGTGCATGTGGGAGGAGGGTTGGACAGAGGTGGGGAGGGGGGTCGATGGAGAGGAGTTGGGTGGGTGTACGAAGGGGCAGAGGAGGAGGATGGACTGGAGGGGTAGGGGGCTGCAGAGGAGGGGTTGGAGGGGTAGGGGGCAGAGGAGGAGTGGCCGTAGCGACGGAGGAGGAGTGGTTGGAGGGGCAGAGGAGGAGAAGGGGTTGGAGGGGGGAGGAGGGAGGAAGAGTTGAAGGAAGAAGTGAAGGATGGACTAGAGGGATAGGGGGCATATGAGGAGGGACAGAGGAGGAAGTGGTCGGAGGAGGAGGGGCTAGAGGGGTGATGGATAGTGGAAGTAAGAAGAAGCAAAGGAGAAAAAAGACGTTTTAACCTTGATTTTTTTTATCTAATTACCCTTGTGTCCTCAAAGTTAACGTCCGTTTGTGATGGGGATGAATGGAAACTATCCCGAGGAGCACAAGTGATAGAACGACAAGAAGTCAGGGGTGCAAAGGAGGGGCTGAGGAGGAAGTGGTCGGAGGAGGAGGGGCTAGAGGGGGGATGAAGAGTGGAAGAACGAAGAAGCAAAGGAGAAAAAAAGATGTTTTAACCTTGATTTTTTTATCTAACTACCCTTGTGTCCTCAAAGTTAGCGTCCGTTTGTGACGGGGATGAATGTCAACTAACCTGAGGTGCACAAGTGATAGAACGACAAGAAGTTAGGGATGCAATTGATATTCCAAAAAAAGGGAGGGATAGGGGGCGGAGGAGGAGGTGGTCGGGGAAGAGGAGAGCCTATAGGGGGAGGAAGAGTGGAATGAAGAAGAAGCAAAGGAGAAAAAACATTCTAACCTTGATTTTTTTTATCTAATTACCCTCGTGTCGCCAAAGTTAACGTCTGTTTGGGATGGGGATGAACAACTAACTCGAGAGGCACAAGTGATAGAACGACAAGAAGTCATGTGCGCAACTGATATTCCAAAAAAGGAAGGGGCATAAATAATATTTCAATATTTAAGGAGGGCACAATTGATAAAAACCCTTATTTTTATTGGATTTCTATTAGAATGTGTTAATACATGGAGTAACTTCAAATTATTAAACATGTAGAAAAATAAATACTACCTTGCAAACCTCTTCCCTCAAAGAAACAAGATGCGATTTGAAGCAACGAGATTGATATTGATGATAAAGCATCAATATCAAGGATGTTGGTCAAATACTAAACACTTCAATTTTTGCCAATAGCGGTGATACAAGATGACATCTCTGATATATTGCTCGATATCAGTTGATACCATGGAAAAGGATATCCGAGGCGATGGCTTCAAATGAGTATTATTCTGTGAAATATCTGGGTTCCAACTCTTAATCTTGTTTCCATAATTTTGTCGAGGGTGTTTACCATGTGAAGAAAAGTGCATTTGTTTTGTTTGAAAATGTACATCTGTGAAATTTTCAGAATCAAAAGAACAATTGTTCAATATCATATGTTAGGAGTCCTGCATGGCTAATTCTTTCTTCTATCTTGTAAATTTAGGTACAAGTAGAAAATTGCTCAAATGAGGTATTTATACACTTCTCTGCCACTAAATGTTGGGACATGGTAAGAGAAAGGATAAATTATGAGATTAGACGGCAGCATGGTATTGGGAAGTTCAATGGCCCACATCTGCAGCCTCCAGGATCAGTTGATGGCCTTGAAATGTTTGGGTTATTATCTTCTTCGGTTATCCTGGTAAATTATAAAGTAGTAATATATTGTATTTATAAGTATGAGCAATTTGCAATAACTGAAAATGTAGTTGTAGATCGTAATCATTTTTCTAGCTTCAACTTGTTTATTTCCAATTTTTTATTTTTTTGAGTTGATGACATCTAGCCCTTATTGACATATCTGGTTGCTTATGGTTTGATATTTTCCTTTCTCTTAATTGACTTCGCAATTTGTAAAGAAAATGCTGTTGGTTTTATTGAGTTGCAAATAGTCCGCGGAAGTATTTTATTTATTTCTGTCCATATTATATGGTGTGGAGGTTATGGGGAGATACTGAAAAAGGTTGGATTTGGTTTGTGGCAGGTCATCTGGAACAATTTTGAAGGGTGGTTTTGAAGGGGGAGGATGTTTCTAAGCTTACCTCCGCGCAATGTGCGGAGTTGACTTGCGGCTTCTCCATCGATGAGGTAAAGGCTGCTGTGTGGGATCTCAATGCCGATGCCTCGCCGGGTCTCGATGGCTTCCCTATCGCTTTCTACAAGGATTTTTGGGATGTGGTGGGGCAAGAGGTTTGGGAGGTTGTGGCGGAATTCTCTACGGGGAACTTGGGCTTCGATGGGATTAATAGGGCTCTTATCGTTCTTATCCCGAAATCTCAATCTCCAATTGCTATTGATGACTTTCGCCCTATTGCTATCTCAAATGCTTTGTACTTGATTGTTGCGAAAGTGCTGGCGAGGAGGCTGGCGGTGGTATTGGATGTTCTGATCCATCCCTCGCAGGTGGCCTTCATCCCCGGCCGTTTGATCTCTGATGTGACGGCTATTGCCTCTGAGATGGTCGACAGCTGGGTGAGGCGGGGGAAGCAGGGCTTTCTTTGGAAGGTGGACTTCGCTAAGGCATATGACTCCTTGGACTGGAGCTTCCTCTGGTCTGTGCTGCGTGCTCACGGCTTCCCAAATATTTGGATCTCCTGGATGCACCGATGCGTTTCTACGGCATCCTTCTCAATCATGTTGAATGGCCGTATCGTTGGTAGCCGGTTTCAGCCCAGGAGGGGTGTTCGACAGGGGTGCCCTCTGGCACCCATGCTCTTCGTCATTGCCGCTGATGTGCTCCCGATAATGGCGGATAGGGTGATCACGAGGGGCTTCTCATCGGGGTTCTCGTGTAACTACAACAACACTCCAACCCTCCAGTATGCGGACGACACCATCGCCTTCATAGAGGGGGGTCTGGAAGAGGTCAGAGGGATGGCTGTCACTTTCTCCGTCTTTAGTGAACTCTCGGGGCTACGGATCAACCATTCCAAGTCCAAGTTGATCCCTTTCGCTTGGGATGATCGGTCTGCGGCGGCTTGTGGCGTGCTTCTGGGGTGCTCCCCTTCTGCTCTTCCGATCGATTACCTGGGTCTACCGCTGGGCGCGAGAAGGTTGAGATTGTCCCATTGGAACAGGGTGATGGAAAAGGCGGAAAGAAGGCTTGCTGGGTGGAGTGCGGCGATGCTATCCCGGGGTGGGCGTCTTGTGCTTATTAGGTCGGTCTTGGCCGCTATTCCAATCTATTTTCTGTCGAACTGGGCTATTCCGGTGGGGATTAAGAGGAGGCTTGAGGGCCTTATGCGGAACTTTCTATGGGGTAGAAGGGGTTCCGCGTCGCGGGGCATCCATCTGGTGGCCTGGAAGGATGTGGTGAAAAGGAAATGCGATGGTGGGCTCGGCATTCGTAGCCTGGATCTGGTCAACGATGCGCTGATGCTTAAATGGGTCAACAAGCTTTGGGGTAGCGCCTCCGGGTTTTTTCCCTCTATGCTGCGTGATATTCTCTCCATCGGGGTGGACATGCTGCGGGACGCCGACTCTTCGCGCTCTGGGACGCCTTTCTGGAGGGGGATCGCCTCGGCGGCTAGGCGGTTCTCTCATCTGTTCAAGCCGGTTCTGGGTGATGGCAACTCGTTGCTTTTTTGGCACGACGCATGGGCGGGGGACGCCACCCTCGGTAACTCCTTCCCTCGTCTCTGTGCCTTGGCTTCTGACTCTGGTGCATCGGTGGCTTCCGCTTGGGGCGGGGGAAACTGGTTCCCTTCCTTTGCTGCCAACCTCTCCGAAGAGCGCTTTGATGACTTCTTAAACCTCCTGCAGCAGCTTAGGGATGCGCCGACGCCATCCGATGGCAGGGATCACTGGGTCTGGCGCGACGGCGCCTTCTCTTCGAGGCGGGCCTTCAAGGTGATCACTGGGTCTGGGCCTGCAGAATGGCCGTCCTTTACATTCTCTCTACACATCACTGAGAGGGATGTTCGAGAAGCTCTATAGCTTCATGCCTCTTACCGCCACACCAGAACAGCAGAAGACATACAGGAATGCGACGATGGTGGGTGTGTTTCTCGCTGCACTCGATCCAGAGTATGAGGCAACACGGTCTCAGATTTTGGCAGACTCGACTATTCCTCCCATGGAGGAAGCCTTTCACAGATTGAGTAGGATCACAGTACCTTCAGCAGCTGCGAGTCAGAATTCCTCAGCCATGGCGGCAAACAGAGGCCGCGGATTTCATCAACAGGGCCGTGGACGTGGACCTCGTGGAAGGGGTGGCCGTACTAGGCCAACATGCACATATTGCCACCGAGTCGGACATAATGAAGACACATGCTATTCGAAGCACGGATTCCCTGCATCTGCACGAGCCGCTGAGCAGATAGAGCCACCATCTGCTGCTACCTTGGATCAACGATTTGATGATCTAGTTGCCCGCCTCAGGGGCATCATCCCACCATCTGGTCCAGCACCGACTACAGAGAGTCATACTGATGCTGCTGCTTCTGCCTCTGCATCTACTAGTATTTCAGGTAGTACACTTGCACTCCACAGTAGTAGATCTGATACATTGCCATGGATCATGGACTCGGGCGCTACACATCATCTATGTGGCGACCAAAGTCTACTTACAGGATACACTCAGATCCCTCCAGGACGGACAGTAGTGATTGCTAATGGCACGCATTCCCCTATCACGGGTCAGGGGGAGATTAGATTGACATCTTCTATGCAGCTTAAGAATGTCCTACATGCACCGCATTTTTCTATGAATCTGTTGTCAATTAGTCATATTACGAAGGATCTCCATTGTCGAGCTATTTTTGATCCATCTTCTTTGATTTTTCAGGACATCCGTACGGGCAACGTGATTGGTCATGGCTATGAGCAAGGAGGCCTTTACCGTCTGAACCAGACCCC
The DNA here is from genome assembly GCA_037367405.1 of Ottelia alismoides. Classification (NCBI taxonomy): domain Eukaryota; kingdom Viridiplantae; phylum Streptophyta; class Magnoliopsida; order Alismatales; family Hydrocharitaceae; genus Ottelia; species Ottelia alismoides. The sequence goes on from JAZKJV010007749.1 coordinate 211,062, forward strand.
ATTTGCCGGAACCACATCTTCTCCTGCTGGACAAGTATCTCCTCTCCTGTGGCATCTGCGTTTTGGTCATTTACCGCTTCAGAAGTTGTGTCGAGTTCTACCCTATGGTCTCTCTTACACACCTATCCAGTGTGAGGCATGTCAGTTGGGAAAGCATCACAGGTCGTCCTTTCCCAGTCGTCCAGGTCGGAGTAGTAACTCCAAATTTGAGTTGTTTCATATATATGTCTGGGGTCCGAGTCGTGTTCCTGATCATCAGGGACACATGTTTTATATTGTCTTTGTGGATGATTTCTCGAGAGTGTCATGGGTGTTTCTTATGAAAAATAAATCTGAAGCAGGAAATGTTATTATCCATTTTCTAAATGAAATTCAGAATGTTTTCTCCACATCTGTCAAACTTGTAAGAAGTGATAATGCTTTAGAGTTATGCACCCACACTTTGGCCAATTACTACTCCTCAAAAGGGATTATTCACCAAACCTCTTGTGCACATACATCTCAACAAAATGGGATTGCTGAAAGAAAACATCGTCACCTTCTTGATGTCACAAGATCCCTTCTTATACAGAGTAATGCTCCCTACTCCTACTGGGGTGATGCAGTTCTTACTGCATGTTACCTAATCAACCGTATGCCCTCATCTGTCTTGAATGAACAGATTCCCTTTTCACTCATTTATCCAGACAAGGATTTGTTCGTTCTTACTCCTCGTGTGTTTGGGTCAGTCGCATTCGTCCATCAGTTGTCGCCTGGTACTGACAAGCTCTCTCCTAGGGCTGTCAAGTGTGTCTTTGTGGGGTACTCCAGAACTCAAAAGGGGTACAAGTGCTTTGATCCTGTGCGTCGACGGTATATGATCAGTGCAGATGTTATATTTTTTGAATCTGTTATGTACTTTTCAGCATCTGGAGACATGCAGCTACCACCTATATCTCCTGATGCCGTATTAATGGCACCACCACCACCATTGCCACAAACAACACCACCGCCACCACCACCGCCACCGCCACCACCACCGCCACCACCACAGCCACCGCTAGTATCCCCACTACCATTCCATTACACCCGCAGGCCTCCTCCAGCTCATGGTCCTGACCCGTCAACTAGCTCGCCTATGATATGTAATGAAAATATTAATGTTGATGGATCTGACGACATTTCTCAGCAGGATGTATTGCAGGAGCATGGTGAGAATACAGATGCTTTGGATGTTCCAATTGCTCTACGCAAGCCGAAGAGAAGCTGTGCCAAATATCCATTATCAGCAGCTGTGTCTTTTGAGAGGCTATCTGGAGACTTCAGGACGTTTGCATTGGCACTTTCAGCTACAGACATTCCACGGAATCATCATGATGCTTTGCAGGATGCTAGATGGCGGCTAGCAATGGAAGAAGAAATGACGGCACTTCAATCCAGAGGAACCTGGAGTTTGGTTCCTATACCTCCAGATGTCAGCCCGGTGAGTTGCAAATGGGTGTTTACAGTGAAGCACAATGCAGATGGTTCCATTGATAGGTACAAGGCACGCCTGGTTGCACGTGGCTTCACACAGACATATGGGGTAGATTACCTTGACACATTCTCCCCTGTGGCGCGTCATTCCACTCTACGGATCCTGTTATCAGTTGCAGTTGCTAGAGACTGGCCACTTTATCAACTGGACGTGAAGAATGCATTTTTGTATGGCGACTTGCAGGAGGAAGTCTATATGCAACAACCACCTGGTTTTGCTGTTGAGGGGGAGTGTTCCAAGGTATGCAGATTACATAAGGCCATCTATGGTCTTAAGCAGAGCCCCAGAGCATGGTTTCAAAAGCTTTCAGACCTCTTTGAGAAACAAGGATATAAACGCTCCAATGCTGATCATTCCTTGTTTGTACAGAAGACGGCTAGAGGTATCATTGTAATCATGGTTTATGTTGATGATATCTTGATTACAGGTGATGATGAGCAGGGCATTAAGCAGGCAAAGGAAAGGCTGGGGACCGAGTTTGTCACCAAGGACTTGGGAGTCCTTAGATATTGTCTGGGTCTGGAATTTGCTAGAAATCCATATGGATTAGTAATGTTACAGAGGAAGTATGTTACAGATCTATTGACTGAGACATGTATGCTAGGGTGTCGACCTGCTACACACCAATGGATCCTAGCATGAAGCTCTATGATGATGACACAGAAGAGGTGGACAAGAGAAGGTACAGAGAACTGGTAGGCAAACTACTGTATGTCACGATCACTAGACCTGATATATCATTTGCAGTGAGTCGTGTGAGCCAGTTCATGGAGCAACCACGTCAGGCCCATATGGATGCAATACACATGATTCTGAGATATTTGAAATCATCTCCAGGTGCAGGCTTGCTATTTAAGAAAGGAAAGGAGATCTCTATCACGGCATGTGCTGATGCAGACTATGCAGGATGCCCCAAGGACAGGCAGTCCACATCAGGATTTGCAGTCTATGTTGGGGATGCTCTAGTTTCGTGGAGAAGCAAGAAACAGACAGTGGTAGCTAGATCCAGTGCTGAATCTGAATACAGGGCTATGGCCCAGGCTAGCACAGAAATGATGTGGGTGAAATCTTTACTTGCAGATCTATGTATTGATATACCTCTTCCTATGATGTTGGAGTGTGACAATCAGGCCGCCTTGTTCATTGCAAATAACCCAGCCTTTCATGAGAGGACCAAGCACATTGAGGTTGACTGTCACTACATACGTGACATGGTTCAGAAGGGGTTCATTGCTACATCTCACGTCACATCAGAGAATCAGACTGCTGATATTTTCACCAAGGCATTACTTCGAGGCCCATTCCAGAAGTGTGCGTCCAAGCTGAGCATGATTGATATCTATGCTCCATCTTGAGGGGGAGTGTTGACGCATATAAATTAACTGTACCTCTTTGTTATTTTATTTTTCTGTTATCCTCTTTATGTAATTTACCCATAGGCTACTCTCCTATATAAGAGAGCCTAGGGCTTATGGAATAGAACAAGTCATTTGGTTTTTCCCAACATTACATATTGACTAAATTGACCTTATTATTTTATGTACAAAAATAATTCTTTTTGATATATTACTTTTGTATTTATTTTCTTTGATTATTGTTTTAATAAAATGTGTAAAAATCCAAATAGAAATTGAATAAAAAATCAAAGAAAATAAATCAATCCGAGTCTGTATATATAGTCTGTACATATGTCTTTTTTATTTTATTATTTTATTTCATTAATTATTAAAAATCCAAAAAAATAGATTAAGTGTAAATATTTATTTTATATTTTGTTGGATTTTATTTTGATAATAGGTAATAGATTTTGTTATTTGTTATCTTCTTTCTACAAGTTTTATTATTTTAATCGCAATATTTGTTTTGCTAGGTAATAAATGTTGCAAGGATTCTCACATGATGGATGTATGCGAGTAAAGAAGTTAGTCCAAAAGAGGTTGCAAAAGAAGTCGAGGATAGATAGTTCGAATATTGGCACTTTGATTGGCAAATTGATGAAGATTGTAGATACAATGTAAAGAAGGAAGATTCAAATACTATGTCTCCAATAGACAAAATGAGTTGGAGAGAAAGAAAGGGAGATCGAGAAGCAACAACAACAACAACAAAGCCTTTTCCCACATTAAGTAGGGTTGGCTATATGGATTCTTTGCCTCCATTTAGATCGAGAAGACATGCTATAAATTATGGTACTCAAGTAAAGAGGGGTAGAAATGATGCTGGAGTGGTTCTCCATAAGGATTCGAAGGATAGTGCGGTTGAAGTGGAAAGATTTGGGGATCGGATTATTTTGCTAAAATTAGTGCTGGAATAAGTTATGAATATAATCTCAATTATGTCAAGGGTTTAAATGCCGATGTCGGTATCATGTCGATATGATATTTCGGCGACATATATTTATGCTAATTTGTGAAGAATTCAAAGGATAGTGCGGTTGCCGCTTGCTGTCTCGCTGTCACCTACGACTTTCCATGTTACCTCGTGCAGATTCCATGGAGTGGTCCAATTACCGCCTCCCGCGGCCATGCACCCTGTATCATAACTTCCAGAGGCACATACTTCCGCTGTGACATTACCACCATCAGCAATTGCAGCTTCTTCCTTGTGATCTTGGTGCCACATTGGTCAGCTAACCAGGCTTTTTTCGAGTCTGTGCTCCTTGCGTCCTGCATACGTGTTCTTTTAAGCCTCTAGAGACTTGTGGCATTGCCCTGGAGACTTACCACTTAAAAGTGTAATACACCCATTAAGGTGCCCTGCAACCATTGTGATGTCTAATATTGCGTAAACTATTGTTATAGTTCTTTCTATGCATGATATGGCTATAAAGGGTGATTTAAGTGTTGATATCGATGCCATTTGTCAAGTTTGGAAAAAGGGCATTGCAACAAAAGGAAAATGTTCAAAATAAATAATTTTAGAGATACGAAATTGCTAATTATTCCCAAATGCATAAAGTAACTTAAGGTTGCTAGAGCATGGAAACATAGAAATAAAAGCACTTAACAAACTCTTGGATTAAATAGACGAAAACACATTGATTTTTAGATTTCCAATGCCAAAGAAATCACATACCACCATTAAATTGATTAGAATAATATGCAAAATCTGACTTAATTTCTATTCTATTGAATATGGATAGCATGCACTAAAACATGTGGTGCTTAGTATCAATTATGTAATCAATTCAGCTCCTAACAACTAAGATGACTAACAAGTAATATGTTGATCAACTATATTATCTTTTCTTGTCAATAATGGGAATCAAATCGTTGAAGTAACTTTTTATATCTTTAGCCTCCTCAGCACTACATCCCATTCTAAATAGATGATCCTTTTTTCTAAATTGTTGTTGAACATAAAAATATTGTGCATAGAGGAAATGGGAAAGCAAATTTAGAAAGGTTGATAGTTTAAATATATAAGATTATAGGCTCTGTAGTCTTCACTAATCTAATATATCTTAAATAATCATGATATAAACAATAAGTAATTTGTTTTTACTAGTTAATGGAAGGTGGGGTTGGGGGTTTGAACCCTATTCCTTAAGTGGGAGCCACTGCTTCTACCACCAGACAATTAGAGAGGCTCTTAAAATAATTTGACTGCAAATTTTGGAAATGAATTTTGTAAACATATATTAGTTTCCTTTGTATTTCTCTGCTATTTTTCTTTTCTGTCGTATGCTTTATGTAATTTACGCATAGGCTACTCTCCTATATAAGAGAGCCTAGGGCTGATGGAATAAACAACTCTTCTATTTTTCCCAACATGGTATCAGAGCGACGGTCCTAGACCGGAGTTCTCGAAACCCTAACCCTATCCCTACCCCACCCGCGTGCCTCTCTCTCTCCGCCGCCGGCGCATACCCCTGCCCCCTGCGCCTCCGCGCGTGCGCCCGCGTGCCTCGCCCTCGCGCGCCTGCGCACCTGCGCCCTCGCGCTCGCGTGCCTGCGCGCCCTCGCACTTGCGCCTGCGCGCACTCGTGCCTGCGCGCCGTCGCGCTAGCGCGCCTGCATGCTCCAGCACGCTCCAGCGCCATCCTGTGCGCTCCAGCGCGCACCTGTGCCCTCCAGCGGGCACTTTAGAGCCCTGTGCGTGTGCCCTTGAATCAGCCCTACCTCTCTAGAGCGCACACCGTCAACTAAATGGGTTTGGTTGCTTGAGGTCTACACATGCAACTAAACCCGTCTATGTCCGTGTAGACGAATCTTATCTTCAGTCCGTCGTTCCAGTCTTCGGTTTCCTGTATAACAGAAAGCAAGGCGGATATTCCATCTATTGGCGCCTTTCCTTGTCTAGCGCCTATCGTAAAGATGGATGGTACGAACTATGAACTGTGGGCGATGCAGTTCTCATGAGTATGATGAAGTCAACTGGTAAGAAGCACATTCTTACCGAAGAAGAGCCTGCTGAGAAGACTGGAGCCAATGCCTCATGGGAGGCCGATGACGCATACGCCAAAGTCTGGTTATCTGGAACTTTGGCGATCGAGATTGCCAATGATATTCTACATCAGCCCACGGCCAAAGACATGTGGGATATTCTGGCGGCCACATACTCTCAAGCGAAGAATGAGACAAAGATTCTGCAACTCCAGCATGAATTATTCACTATAAAGCAGAATGGTCGCCCTCTACATTCACTCTACACATCCCTACGAGGGATGTTCGAGAAGCTATACAGCTTCATGCCCCTGACAGCTACGCCAGAGCAACAGAAGACCTACCGGAATGCGACTATGGTGGGCGTTTTCCTTGCTGCACTTGATCCCGAGTATGAGGCGGCACGATCCCAGATCTTGGCTGATTCTACTATTCCTCCCATGGAGGAAGCCTTTCACAGACTGAGCTGCATCACCGTCCCTTCTACGGCCACAAATCTGAATGCTTCAGCCATGGCCGCCAACAGGGGCCGTAGATTTCATCATCAGACCCATGGACGTGGACCTCGTGGCAGAGGAGGCCGTACTCGGCCAACATGTACCTACTGCCATCGCGTCGGACACAATGAAGACACATGCTACTCTAAGCATGGATTTCCTGCATCTGCACGAGTCGCCGAGCAGATAGAGCCTCCATCTGCTGCCTCTTTGGATCAGCGGTTCGCTGATCTAGTTGCCCGTCTAAGGGGCATTATTCCGCCATCTGACCCACCACCCACTACTGAGAATCAATCTGATGCTGCTGCATCTGCCTCTGTGTCTACCAATGCATCAGGTAGCATACTTGCATTTACCAGTAGTAGATCAGATACTTTACCTTGGATTATGGACTCGGGAGCCACACATCATCTATGTGGCGATCAGAGTTTACTTACAGGATACACTCAGATCCCTCCAGACCGAACATTAGTCATCGCCAATGGTACACATTCCCCAATTGCTGGTCAGGGGGGGATTAGACTGACATCTTCTATGCAGCTCAAGAATGTGTTACATGCGCCTGATTTTTCAATGAATTTATTATCAATCAGTCAGATTACAAAGGATTTACAATGTCGGGCAATTTTTGATCCATCTTCTCTTGTTTTTCAGGACATCCTTACGGTCACCGTGATTGGTCGTGGCTATGAGCAAGGAGGCCTCTATCGCCTCAATCAGACTCCCTTTGCTGGAACTTCATCCCTACCTACTGGACCCGTATCTCCTATGCTGTGGCATCTGCGCTTTGGACATCTACCGCTTCAGAAGTTGCGTCGTGTGTTACCCCAGGTCCCCAGGGTCTGCCTCACACATCCATCCAATGTGAGGCTTGTCAGTTGGGAAAGCATCACCGGTCTACCTTTCCCAGTCGTCCAGGTCGGAGTAGTGCCTCCAAGTTTGAGTTATTTCATATTGATATATGGGGTCCGAGTCGTGTTCCTGATCATCAGGGACACAGATTTTATATAGTTATTGTGGATGACTTCTCTCGTGTGTCATGGGTATTTTTGTTGAAAAATAAATCTGAAGCAGGGAATATTATTATCTATTTTCTTAATGAGATTCGTAATGTTTTCTCCACATCTGTTAAAATTGTGAGAAGTGATAATGCCTTGGAATTGTGTACTCATGTCCTAGCCAATTACTACTCATCCCAAGGGATTATCCATCAGACATCCTGTGCTTATATCTCTCAACATAATGGGATCGCTGAAAGGAAACATCGCCTCTTACTAGATGTCACCAGGTCACTTCTTATACAGAGTCATGCTCCTTATTCTTACTGGGGTGACGCGGTTCTCACAGCATGCTACCTAATAAATCGTATGCCGTCCTCTGTTCTAGATGAACAGATTCCTTTCTCCCTTATCTTTCCTGGTAAGAATATGTTTTTCCTTACTCATCGTATGTTTGGTTCGGTTGCCTTTGTCCACCAGTTGTCTCCAGGTACTGACAAGCTCTCTCCTAGGGCTGTCAAGTGTGTGTTTGTTGGGTACTCCAGAACTCAAAAGGGGTACAAGTGCTTTGATCCATTTCGCAGGCGGTATATTGTTAGTGCAGATGTTACATTTTTTGAATCCGTAATGTATTTTTCATCCTCAGGTGATCAGCTGCTACCTCCAGTTGCTACCGATGCCATCTATATGACACCACCACATCCAGTACCACCACCATCACCAGCAGCTCCTTTACCATCATCCGCACCTCCTATTACTATCCATGTGTCACCACTACCATTTCATTATACCCGCAGGCCTACTCCAGCTCATGGTCATGACTCATCACCTAGCTCGCCTAAGATATGTGCTGAAGATATTACTCTTGATGGATCTAATGATGTTTCTGAGCAGGATATGTTGCAGAGGACAGATGAGGACACAACCGATTTAGATGTTCCTATTGCTATACGCAAATCGAAGAGGAGCTGCGCCATATATCCTTTAGCAGCTTCTGTATCATTTGAACGACTATCTGAGGATTTCAGGGACTTTGTGGTTGCCTTGTCAGCTGTAGATATTCCACGGAATTACCAAGACGCTCTGAAGGATAGTAGATGGCGTCTAGCAATGGAGGAAGAAATGGCAGCACTTCAATCTAGGGGAACTTGGAGTCTAGTTCCTATACCTGCAGATTTGTCCCCAGTGAGCTGCAAGTGGGTATTTACAGTAAAGCAGAATGCAGATGGCAGTATTGACAGATACAAGGCTCGCCTTGTTGCTCGTGGCTTTACACAGACATACGTGGTGGATTTTCTTGATACGTTCTCGCTAGTAGCCCGTCATTCTACCCTACGGATCTTGCTGTCAGTTGCGGTTACTCGAGAGTGGCCGCTATATCAGTTGGATGTGAAGAATGCGTTCTTATATGGTGACTTACAGGAGGAAGTCTACATGCAACAGCCACCCGGTTTTGCTGTTGAGGGGGAGTGTTCTAAGGTGTGCAGACTTCATAAGGCTATCTATGGCCTTAAGCAGAGCCCTAGAGCATGGTTTCAGAAGCTCTCAGACCTCTTTGAAAAACAGGGATACAAACGCTCTAATGCTGATCATTCCTTGTTTGTACAGGAGACTTCAAGAGGTATTATTGCAATCATGGTTTATGTAGATGACATCTTGATTACAGGAGATGATGAACAAGGAATAAAGAAGGCGAAAGAAAAGCTGGGTAGCGAATTTGTCACTAAGGACCTTGGAGTCCTTAGATATTTTCTGGGGCTGGAGTTTGCCAGAAATCCGTATGGACTAGTATTGTCGCAGAGAAAATATGTTACGGACCTGTTAAGTGAAACAGGTATGCTTGGGTGCCGACCTGCTACAACACCAATGGACCCTAGCATGAAGCTATATGATGATGATACAAAGGAGGTGGACAGGAGAAGATACAGAGAACTGGTAGGCAAATTGTTGCATGTCACGATCACTAGGCCCTATATATCCTTTGCAGTGAGTCGTGTGAGCCAGTTCATGGAGCAACCACGTCAGGTTCATATGGATGCTATACATATGATACTCAGGTACCTCAAATGATCTCCAGGTGCAGGTTTGCTATTCAAGAAAGGCAAGGGGATCTCTATCTCAGCATGTGCAGATGCAGACTATGCAGGTTGTCCCAAGGACAGGAAGTCCACCTCTGGGTTTGCGGTTTACGTTGGAGATTCTCTAATCTCATGGAGGAGCAAGAAACAAACTGTGGTAGCCAGGTCTAGTGCTGAATCTGAATATAGGGCTATGGCTCAGGCTAGCACAGAAATGATGTGGGTAAAGGCTGTACTTACAGATCTATGTATAGACGTACCACTTCCTATGACCTTAGAATGTGACAATCGGGCAGCCTTGTTCATTGCAAACAATCCAGCATTCCATGAGCGAACCAAGCACATTGAAGTGGACTGTCACTTCATACGTGACATGATTCAGAAGGGATTCATTGGTACATCTCATGTTACTTCAGAAAATCAAACTGCAGATATATTCACCAAGGCATTACTACGAGGCTCTTTCCAGAAGTGTGCGTCCAAGCTGAGCATGATTGATATCTATGCTCCATCTTGAGGGGGAGTGTAAACATATATTAGTTTCCTTTGTATTTCTCTGCTATTTTTCTTTTCTGCCGTATGCTTTATGTAATTTACCCATAGGCTACTCTCCTATATAAGAGAGCCTAGGGCTGATGGAATAAACAATTCTTCTATTTTTCCTAACAAATTTAGATTATAAATTCATTATTTAACTATAAATTATTAAACACAATATATTTAAACCAATAAATTACATAAATAAAGAATATGTATGAGTAAATATGGGAAATTGTTGATATGGAGCATGATGCCCCTAATGTCTCATATTATTTGTTCTGATACCCGTGGCTTGCCAACAACATGCTCATGTCCACACATATTATGCCCCAGCACCCAAAGTGTCGTTTCTTCAGGGTGTCATGAAACTTGAAGTTATACTATCATGAAGAATGATGCCCCCGACTACAATATCTTGTTTATGGAGCTTAGATTCTTTGTTGGATGCCATAAGCTTTCTATGAAACTTCGCTTGTAATTTTTGTCTATAATTCTTACAACAACAACAAAGCCTTCTCCCACATTAAATAGGGTCAGCTACGTGGATTCTTTGCCTCATTTAGATCTATTTTATGTCATTCGTGGACTTAGATCCAAATAACTAAGATCCCTTCGGATAGTCTCCTTCCAACAATTCTTGAGCCTTCATCGCCCTCTCTTTGCTGGCTCAACATTCCAAATGCCGTGTCTTCTGACTGGTGATCAACCGACCTTTACAAATGAGCAAACCACCTTACGCGGATCTCTTTCATCTTATCCTCTATAGGAGCTACGCCAACTTTCCTTCTGAACATATCATTTCGAATCCGATCTTTTCGTGTATGTCCATACATCTACACTAACAATTTCATTTACATATTTTTTGGATGGATCTCTAATGGAGGCTCATTCCATCATTTCTAAATAAAAAAATATTTGTTGGATGCCATAAAAATCTCTATATTTTCTTTATTAATACTCTATTGAATGATACTGTTACACCTACTGATGAAGGCTTTAAGAAATGAGAGCATGATAATATATTGTGGTGATTTGGCTTATGAATATCATTGATAATAAGATTGCAACCAAATTGATATACATGCAAATGACAAAGATATATGATCAATTTGGAAAAGAAATACTCTTTGAAGTATGGTATAGTATGGTTGACCGAAATTTACTGCAGTCTAGTCCACTAAACAGAATGATGTCTCTGATTGTTTATTATACCACTTGGTGCCTTCGCGAAAAAAATTAAAGGACTAGGATGTTTATTAGTTGGCGTGAAGATGGTTGGAAAGGTCTAGAGTATGGTATCAAGGGTCCTCAAATCATCAAGCGGGTTTTCTTTGGGGGGATGTGAACCTGTTGATATCACCTATACAACCTCTTCTAATTTTCGTTACAAAGAACTCTTTAATTTTTCCTGGGAAGTTGGGTAATCAACTCCCATGCTACAAACATCTTTCAAATATATACTCTCTTAGAATACAGACTCCATATTGCAAGAAAAGCACCACACAATGTGATCCGTATGAATAAATTGCTTTGTTAAGTTCATTGTTTTGGAATGATCTGGGATAAAACAATTAACAAATAAACAAATGGCTTAGGTTATAAAGTTTATTAAGACTACACATTGCTCTTTCCAAATGGACATCTTGACCTGACCTTTTCTGAATATAAAAATCATGCATAATTAGTTTTGAGTGCCAAGTTTGCTGTCATTATGCTGGTGGTGCGGTCGGAGGAGGTGGTTGTTCAGCCGATGACGTTCGTTGAACGGTCGGAATTGGGGCTTTTTGCCTTTGCAGGGTTTGCGGCGGAATCGCAGAAGCGTCGTCTGAAAGGCTGGAAGAGGATCCGTTGGTTTCCACAAGCATTGCGGAGGTATTTTTGGACCAGCCGTTGGAGGCTTCATTTGAATTCCTGGAGATCATGAAGGAGACTGCATCCCACTGTGCCGATTTGGGGGCAATCACTCAAAACATATTTTAAATCGCGAAGATCCCGATTGTCGAATCCCCAGTGCAAGAGGGTTTTGTTTCTTCGGAGGTGGTGGAGGTGGCGTTTGAGATTAGGGTTTCATTTGATGCCCTTGTTGATCGTGAGGTATTGGAAGGGGAGTACTCGGATATGGCGGAGGATCCGACCCAGTTCAAGGCAGTCTCTTTGGGTCGTGGAAAGAATCTGATCCCATATGACGCATGAGTGCTCAGAGCTTGGATTGGATTCGATCTGTTTGGTTGTGGACTTGGCGGGTCTTGTTAAGGACCTGAGCATGCCAGTTGCTTCGTTTGTGGGTGATTCGGGTTCCACCAAGCCAAGCTGGGATCTGCAGCTTCGTTTAGGTCTCTCTGCTACTTTGGACCTTTCCGAGTATGACAAAAGACACTCTTTGGCTGCGGCGTGCCTCTCGTTGCGGGGAGTATGACGTGTCGTCGTCCGGTGGATTGCTTCTTTGCTCTACCACAAATGCTGGCTCTCCGGAGCTCGTGGGGAGGACTTGTGATCCATTTTCTGAGGAAGACCAATCCCTTGAGATGAAGGTTCCACCCACATCTGACATTTTTTATGAGGCGAAGTCTGTTGCGGTTACAACCTCCTCCGAGCTTGTCACTACGGTTGTGGTTCTGACTGTTTCAGGAGATTCGGATGAGAGCTTGATCGTTGGGAACGTTCCAGGCAAAAGACAAAAACACTATAGGAATAGAAAACAAAAGTCTGCTCAATGTCATAATAAGAGTGATCAGGTGAGCACAAAGAAACCCAGAGAAGATGGGGGTGGTCTTCAAGCTACGTGAGAAGAAACTTTGAATGAGAAAGTTCTTTTTCGAATGTTCATAGCACAAATGATGTGTTGGTCCCAACTTCAGGGAAGAAAGCATTTAAATGAGAAGGTAACCTCATGTGTCTTAGGGTGTGGAAGTGTGGAGCCCCGTGATCTTGTATTGTTGTAGGTGGTTTGAGCATTATGATATAATTAGGCAGTCTATGATGTGGCAACCCTTGTTTGATGCTTGATTAGGGCTTTCGTTGCAGATATATTGGTAGTAGGGAGGATCAGGGTTGGGAGTTCTTGTTGGATTTTTGTGTTGCGTGGTCGTAGAAAGGGTAATCCTTCGTTCTTACATTCTCCTCGGGTCTTGTCGTGTAAGTGCTTTTTTTAACCTTTTAATAAAATTTCTGGGACAGACACCTTCGCGTGTTTCCCCCTCTTTTGATTAAAAAAAGTTTGCTGTCATTATGCTCAGGGTGAAGTTCACTTTTTATAAAATATTGTGAATAATTTTTAATTTCACCATTATTGACAAATTATTTCGTGTTCCGTTTTAACTTGTACAGGCAATAGAGGCACTTGATCCTGGTCGCATATGTTCAGAATACTGGAAATCCCGGAATTCTGATCCTAATCTGGTAGCTTTGAGCAGCGATCGAGCTTCAAGTCTTGGTCCTGGTGTCACCATACTCAAAAATCTTTTCAAGAAAGTAAACTCTAAAGAGCTGCAGATCTTGCATCTCGTGTTAAGCGATGATCGGCCAAGCTGTAGACAAGAGCTTCTTGATCTCATCAACGAACAAATTCAGGGGCTCCGAAAATCATCGGACTTCACATGACTTAACTGCTTGCACCACTTCCTTTTTCCCACATCAGTATATAGTAACTCATTTGATTTTTGTTAACACTGAGGGAACATACCAAGTTCAATGTTATCTCAGTACACACCATTTCCCTGTAAAGTGCTAACGTCTATGCCAAATTGTATCTGTACCTCTCGACTATTAATAAAATAACGTCTTTGCCAATATGAAGCGATCATACAGAGGTAGGTATCTACTATTCTGAGCCGTTATCTTGCTCTGTTTCACGTAAGACTGCTTGATACCAGAAATATGAACTAGAGACGCCAAATCGTTTTTTTGACATCTGGATTCGCCTTGGATTTGTGTGTTCTTTGTCCCTCTCCCTATAGGGCGGCATCGAGTTTGAGACAGCCCGAATGTATGGATATTCTCCTCTCTGATTAACTTAATCATGCAGGATATAACCTTAAGATTTTTTTCTTAACTGGGTATAGTTAGAAAATACGTCTGACTGAAGGTATATGATATACATTTCTATGGGTACGACAATTAATACATCGATTGTTGAAAGTTTTGAAAAAATTAGATTTATATGTAATTTGTTTGTTTGCTTTTTCCAGTTTCTCGTGTAGTGAGTGCACTCCTAAGCAGGGTGTTGATATGCTACATCTGAGGGTGGCTTGTAGGTCATATGTTTTCCTTCTTTCTTTGTTCATCGTCCGCTGCTTCCATCTGCACTATAGTTTTCTTCAATTTGGAGATTTCTATCCTAATCTTCAAAATTCAATCATTATCATGAGGCAGGAACACCCCTATGGCCATACCAATTCCAACATTGCAGACCCATTCGAGCTGCTCTAGAGGTATATCCTCCCGTTTGCCTTATATCCTCTTGTATGCCTCTTGCAATATGTAGTTCAGGGCATTTTCAGACTTCTAGATTACCCTCACCTATCCTCGAGCGCCTCCAGAGTTGATGAGAAAGGATGTGCTCTGAGTCTATCATGAATCTTTGATTATATTCCCGAGTAAATAATTGCATATAGTGTTTATATTGCATAATTAGCACTCGTGCATGTATAAATTACAAGCATAAGTTAGCATTCACATTCTGCTGAAAATGTTGTATATATTTACTTGGATTTTAGCTAAACTTCACACGTTTTTTATTAACTCATACTAACTCTAAATTAAATAAAATGAAATCCATTGTGTAAAGATGACTAATATCAACTAGTAAAAATTAGTAGAAGAATACTAGCTTGTATATATGTGTAATAAACTCAAACCCTATTTTGAGAAGAAAAAGCCACAAAATCAAATATATGTCACATACAGTCTCCTATGAACCTGTACTCACATTTGAATTAATGCACATTCAATTATCTATAAAAAATTAAATTCAAAAGAATCAGGGTTCATATATGAAACCTGAGTTTTGGAGCCTCGTTATATATTGTACATATTCAGTGACATTGATATATTATTTTATGTACATAATTAACTCATCTAGTTTCTTTTCTATTTGTCTTCTTTATGTTGCATTTATTAAAATGTATAAAAAATACAAATCAAAAAATGTTCTGAGTTTGTACATATAGCTTTGTAAATATTTTTCTATTTCCATTTAACCTTTTCTTATTTATTAGAAATCCAAAAAAATAGATTAATGTATAATTATATTTTTATTATTTTCCTTAATTTTCTTTTCTATTTGTTTTTAATTAAAGCCCATCCAAAAATTATTTTTTGCATTTTGCATATCACATCTCATTTGTTCACATAAAAAGGTATAAAAAATTATTTTGGAAAAAATAATTATTAATCTTGATTCACTAATTATTATTTTATCTAGATTCATTCTAACTACATATTTTTGCCTCCTAATATCGACCTTGAGCTTACCCAAGTAAAACAATAAATTGGCTATTTGACATTTTTTTCACATTTTTGAGTGATTTTGATTACACGTCATTATTACATGTTAGAGTGGTAAAACCGTGTTTTCAAATGCCACCATTGCCGGGAAACTTGCATGAAGAGTGTGAGGATTACTATAAGTATCTCTATCTAAGTACACATCATTGTTTTTGACTTGCATGAACTTTTCCATCTCCTTTCCCTATTGTTTTGCCACCTAGGATTTAAAAGAAAATCGGATTGATTGGTCAACATGCTTGATCTGGACTCAAAAGAAATGATAACAATACTTAAAATCGAGGTTGTTAAATGATATTGACAAAAAAGAATAAAATTAGTGATTGTTTATGGGAAAGAACCCCTGATATTGTACACATGTATCTCCCAAACAGAGCAAGGACATAGCTTAAGACTAAGAGCCCAAATCCATGGACTTAGTGTCGTAAGCACTTGGACCTTGACCCTCAGGTCCTTGGAGCTACAAGAAGTTGCCTCTGACTGTAAAAATGTGTTCGAGTTGTGAGTCCTGGAAACCTTCTTAAGACTTGATATTCCTTTGACTGGGACAAAACACAGTAGTATAAGCAAATAATCCTTTGAGTGGGAGGTGACACACTTGTTCACTAGATATCTTAAAGGACTCACCCTATGTGCCGGTGTAAATAAAAATTTCAAAATTTACCTTAAAATTGAAAAGATAATTAGTCGAACCTTTGCAACCTTCATGTGTTGTGTTGGTGAATTTGGGGTTGCTCTTGTGTATTGTTTATGCATGTGTCTTCCTTTCATTCACTTGCACATTTTCAACCTTGACTTTCTTCCATTCACACCTCTTTTTGGAAGATGTCTGCACATCGATCTTAATAACCATACTCCATGGGATGTGACTTCTCAACCATGTACCACCATCCTTCGGTTCCTCCTTCTACCACTTACTCTCAACCAACCGCGGGTCACCCTCTCCCGTGGCCAACTCTCACACACATTACGAAGTCGGAACCTCAACCAACATCTATGGTTCTTCACCTTACCCACCTTCTTCCATTGACCTCCTTATAGTCCCAGAGTTAGCGCGTATGCCTCGAAGCTCGCTAGTATCCCAAAGACTTATCATGAGTGAGACACTATTGAGAGTCAAAATGTATATAGGAATAATTTCATATATGATTCTATCAGCGACTGCCATAGGGGTGTTCCATGCTGTTGTCGGGAATAGATACCAGAGTCACTGTATGTTGAGCATGAGAACTCACTCTTTTAACAGTTTCATTTTGACGATGCTTGTCATTTGAATAATTAACTCAGACCATGACTACATACTAGGATCTTGGTATGCCAAGTATGAGAATCCACTATTTTTGTAGGCACAGGTAACATGAGCCCACACCTTTCTTGATGTGTCATGAGAACTCTATTGAAGATTGAATCTCTAGGCTTCTTAAGAGAGCAAAGGCATTCGATGACAAGATTAGAGAATTCATTAGAGGCTTCTAAGATAATTCATTGACCAGATCTCCTAAGCTTGATGTATGTGGAGGAAATAAAATCAATGAATTATTGCGGGAAAAACACAAGGACATCTAAGGAACCACACATAGGTTACCATTCGAGACTCGTGTCCCTCATGCACACCACATCGAGACCTACACCTACTAAAAATGCTAGATCCCCAGGGCCTCTCTCCAAGAAATATGATGCTTCCTATAGTCGGTTATTTAGTAAGAAGAAGAGAGGTGTTGATTCTGTGAGGAATTTCCCGAGAACCTCAATGCACGTCACCACCCTCTTCCTCAATGCTTCATGTTCTAGTAAACTTCCTAAGAAAGTTACCTCCAACATTCATGATTACGAAATTCCTGAGGACTTCTCATTGGGCCCAGATGATATGATCTACATGAGCGAGCTTAGTTTGGTTATTCTCAAGCCTTACCTGCACGACCAACCATGTGTCTCGTTGGATAATACCTAATACTCACTACTACTCTTCTTCCGAGGACGATTCAGATAATGATACACTTGTATATTCTCTACCTCCCAGTTCCCACAAGAAGGTTCGTTGTAAACCTTCTTGATCTTTGTATATTCTTATTCCAACTTGTAGAGGTTTTCCTTTTTATTCCCTCCATCTCTGTAATTCGCATCACTGACTTCGATTTTGTTTTGTTTCCATTTATTTTGTATATTCTTCTCGACTCCTTATTGATTTCATGTCTTGTCTCTTTTCACATACTTAGGCTAATCAGAGCTTTAGTATAGGGGGTCGATATCTGTTGTACATTTTCACATCTATTCTTTATTCTTTCCTTACCTTCGACTGCCTCATTTTTTGTCTTCTCCTATACTTGGGCTGATTAGCACCTAAGTATAGGGGGTGGCCAAGTTCTATATTCCTAGCACATCTTTACTCTTAGTAATGGTGGAACTATTTGGGTCAACCAAATAACCCAACCAAATTATTTGAAATGTTTTAAATGAATTAGGATATTTGTTTTTTCAGATCGGTCTAGGCCCCGATCACATTATTTATATGGGTATTGGATTGGTTGATGGGTTTGATAGCTTCCATCCAACCTGCCCAATCAACCTGAATAATAAATATGTGTGACCTATAGTTCGGACGACCCAACCCGAACCATAAATTCTATGTAGTTATGCACACACATGTATACACACACATATACATAATATACAAAAATATTTTTGGAAAGGCAATGAATACTCACATTATATTATAAGTTGTAGTGGATTAGTGGTAAATTTAGGAAAGATGGTCTGTAAATTATTAAGTATCAATAATCATCTTTTTTCAATTTGGCTAACTTGTTTTTAACCAAACCCGATCAACCCAAATCAAAGACCCGAATAGCTCAATCTGAAGCATTTTGACTGGATGATGGGTTTTATTTTTTAAACCCAAACCCATACAAACCGATCGAACACCTACCCCTAACACTTTGTATGACTTATGTATTCTTATTTCTCTATGCTCTGGGGACATAAAACAAGCAAAGTATAGCGGGGGTGTCGTATATATCGTACATATGCTTTATTCAAAGCTCATACTTTCATATTTTTTGTATATAATACTCAATAAAGTAAGATGTATGGGGTACAAACTTGTAAATACTTATAAAATATGTGAAATGTTTATAATTTGTATAATCCCTATAAAAATCTTGTAAAATTCGTATAAAATTTGCAAAATTATTTTCTTATTTGAAAATGATACTATTTTATTGTAAAATAGGGTGTATAACAAAAAATTATAAAAATAAAAAAAATTAAAAATTAAAAATTAAAATCAACACTTGCATTTTATGCATTATGCATCTTGCGTCTCATGCACATGCATTTCATGCTTTAGTGAAAAGTCATTGGATTTTGAACTGGGCCATGAGTAGAAACCAAGAGTGGACTTGACCATGGCATTAATCAATTTAATTTTCAGAGGAACATCGCTGAGAAGTAGGATTTAAGAAGCTTCAGGTCATAGACTTAATTCTCAGAGTTGCGCAAGACGATGTTCAAACTTCGACTCTTAGTGTCTAAGTAGATTGACTCATATTCTGAGTATAACTCTGGAATAGTGAACTAATATAGACATAGCACCATGCATTTAGCTCAATCCGAATGATGTGTTGAAAGACCTTGTCAACTTGAGTTGGGACAACACTAGGTTACATCGTTAAGGGTGATAGTATGCCATGCCTTGGAGACTAATAAAACTAGTGTCTCTCTCAAACTTACCATCTAGAGCATAGAAATGTAAAGATCAGATTAACAACTTGAAATAAAGTTTCGTATGAAGAATACCCTGTCAATACTAATTGTTCAATGGAGGTGGGGGTCACCGCAACCACTTCATATGGTTGTTCACTTGTGTACCCCCTTTTGAGAAAAAAATACAAAAAATATATCTTGAATAAATGGAATAAAAAAGAAACAAACATTAGCCCAAAAAATGAATGCAAGTGTAAACTTTTCAAAGCCAAAGTTCCTGACCACAATGGTCCATTGCTTATAAAGTAAAGACTTGCATGGTAGTTCTTGAACTGGTCAAGCACCAAATCCCCCTTGTTTTTTGGACATTAGACGCATTTGAACTTATAATGGAATACCCCAATCCTTGAGGACACGTAGCTAAAGGATTAGATTGCTTGGTAGTTCAACACTTCAAGTAAGAAGAGCTAATACCTTCACATAGGAGATAATTGTTTCAATGTTCAAAGAGTATATATGCTCTATGAGTGGGTGGATTCAAGTTGACTTTTGAGTCGAACTTGGATGATGACTTATGTAACTTGGAAGTTGTTGATATTAAAGTTCAAAATCTCATAGAAGTTACACCAAGCCATTAATCCATTAATCGGGTTGAGCTCCATTTTCATCTTTTGTTCATGACCTTGGTCTGAAACCAAATCTTATTTCACTCCATTCATTAATTTGTTACTTTGGGACGAGCGAGTTAAAGTATAGGGGGTTGATGAATCTATGGTTCATCATTCTAACAGATAAAAATAGAGCTTTGTTCCCTAGTAAATAATTACATTTATGTGTTTATATTGCATAATTAACATTCAAGCATGGGTAAATAAGAAGAATAAATTAGTATTCACATTCTATTGAAAATGTTGTATATATTCACATGTATATTAGCTAAACTTTACATATTTTAAAGAAATTCGTACTAACTCCTAATTAAATAAAATCAACTCCACTATGTATATATTGCTAATAGTAATTTAATGAAAATTACGAGAAAATACTAGCTCATATGTATATATAATAAAACTCAAACCCTAATTTGAGACCAAAAAGGCGTAAATCTAAATATCTATCACATACAATCTCCTATGAACTTGTACACATTTTTTATTTAGTGTTCATTCAATTATCTAAAAATCAAGATCAAATTCAAAAGAATCGGATTTCATTTGTAAATCTTGGGTTTTGGGACCTTATTGTATATTGTACATATTCACTAATGTCGATCTATTATTTATATACATAATTAACTCATTTGATTTGTTTATTTTTTTATCTATTTTCTTTGTATTGTCTTTTAATAAAATGTTTAAAATTTAAAATCCAATATATATATATATATATATATATATCTCAAATAAAATGTTATGTTCTGATTTTGTGTATAAAGCTTTATAAATACAATAATAATATAGGTACACACGTAGACTTCCACATCTTCCTCCCTCTTCGGTCAGAAGTAGCTCAAGGAGAGGAATGCCAGCATGCGCTCCACCCACGAATGACCAACCCTTTGTGCGCCATGTGCATCCTTTAGCAACATCTTCCTCAAGCCACCGCTGATAGAGAGGATCGGATGGAGGTTCCTAATGCCCAATCTTAGAGGCCATGTGGTGTCCGACAAGTTAGACCCGACAACCGTTGTGTCGACCGCTCTCATGGTACTCGGATCCCAACCAATCAACTCGTCAATAATCAACCCACAATCTATGATAATTCAATGCAGATGAATGAGTCAAAAATTATTTTTCTTTTAACTCTACAAAATATATGTATAAATTGTACAAGTATGTAGAGTTTTGAACTACAACAAGTAGTTGGGATATGTATAATTATTATTTATTAATAAAAATAAATTATTATTATTATTTTGTGTAGTTGTTTAGTTTTTTTATTTTTTGTAGATTTTTAATTGTATTTATTTTTTTGGATATTTAATGTTTTTTATTTTATATTTTTAATTTCTTTTTAATTTTGCAAATTTTTAGTTTCTTTTATTTTTAAAGATATAATATGAATACATATATATATATATCTATATAGTAATAATAATATGTATATTACAACTAATATATATGATATGTAATAAATAAATATATAAAATATAGGAAATGCCTACATGAATAATCCTTTTTTTGAAGGGTAATAAATATTTATTAAATATTTATAATTTTTAATAATTATTATTATAAGTAATATATATGTAACATAGAGCATATATATAGGGTTCTATATTTTTAAATATAGCTATATAAAGTCAAAATTTTAAAATCAAAATGTTATTGTATTTTTCAAGTTTTATCTATTTATGTGATTTTTTATATAATTGTTTCTATTTTTTAAGTATATCAAAAAAAGGGCATATAAAAATAGGCTGAATTATTTTAGGTTCTAAAATAGATAAATAGTCCAAAATTGCCAAAACTATTTCTAATATATAATATTAATAAAAATATAGAATAGAAAACTTTTTTAATTTTATATTTTTTGTTAATTTTTATTTGATTTTTAAGATTTTCCTATTTTTTTAGTATTTTTATTTTATTTTTTGTGATTATTGGTATGGAGTTATAATATATAGATATATACTATATTTTTTTGAATTTTTAGAGTAGGTTTTATATGTTTTTTAGGTAACCAGGGAATAAATAACTCCTATTCTATTTTCAATAAATTAATTAATACAAGTAAATGCTAAAATAAAAATAGGATGAGCATGGGCAATATATTAGGCACCTATAATAATTTTCCCATAATTTTATGGTGATGGACCTATTTAATAAAAATGAAAAGACAATAAATAAATAGTACTAGCAGGGGTATTTTGAAATTAAAAATATATACAAGGTGTTCCATGCAAAAAATCTGAACGTTTTACACTTAATTTACAAATCTAAAATCTAAATATTAATAAACTAAAGCTGCGAGTGCTTAACTACAATATTCACAATGCCTCACGTGGCGTAACACCTGAGGCACGAGGACCTCTTGTCAACTCGAGAAGTACATGGGTCCTTTCTTAAAATATACAAAAGTTTTTAAACTATCCTAAATATTTACTAGATTTAAATGAAATACAAAAGGTGCGGGGGGATGCAATTTACCCCTTAAGTGGCTCGATCTGACACTTCTCCTTGCGCCATGTGGCTGATCGAGCGGTAGGGGAAGATGATGGTTCGCCAAATATTGGACGGCCTAGATTAGATTTAGGACATTTTCTTCATCCTACGGTTCTGAGGTGGCTTGGAAGAACAACCAAGAACTCAGCCTTGACATTTCTTTGATTGATGACTGCTCACTCCAACCACCATCTTCGTCTCTGATCAGCTTTCATTTCTTGGAGGCCTTCCACGTTCGTAGGATGCTTCAAAATGGTCTACACCCCATCGGAGGGGGATTGGATCTCACGACCACCTGGAGCTCTAAGTTTGGACTGGATTCGCTCCCAGGTGGCTCCTAGGCTGTAGGTCCTGCTAAGAAAAAGAGAGGGCTCAAGGCGAACAACCTCAACCCAAAATCTGAAGCTGGAACAACATGGATGGATGACGTGGATGAGCTCCAGTGATAGGGGACAGAGGGAGCTCATCAAACCTTGATTCTTGCAAAATCGAGGGTGAAATCGATGGGGAAATGTGGATAACATTTTAAGGAATGATAGTGAGGTGAAGAGGTGAGTCGAAACATGGGTAATCACAATGTATTTCAAGCTGGAGCTGAAGCTCCAACAGATCTTAAATTACTAAATTAAACTAGAATAAAATTAATTACTAACATTAACAACTACACTAAGATACTGAATTAAATTGCATGAATAAAAATCTAGCTAAAGCTCGTACCTGCTCAAGAACAGGGAGGAGAAAAGTCAGTCAGCGAAGCTTCGGTGAACTGGATCACCATGATCTACTCCTTTATCCACACTGACGAGGGTAGGAAATCACTCTCTCTCACCAGGCGACTCAACCTAACATGTCCTATTAGGGTTACATGGTAGAATCGAGGATCAAAACTCAAAATGGAGGAGGGGCTCCTTATTTATGCACATGTGGAAGGGCAACATGGGAATGGATATTGTGTGGAAGATAAAGAGGGTAGGTGAAGGCTATAGGGTCAGCATGGAGTAGGGGAGATGGAGGTTCAGAAAGGTGCGGAGCTCGAGGAGGAAGATGGAGTGGAGGAAGTGTGGAAATTTGGAGAAATCATAGGTTTCTTATCCTCTGACAAGAAGGGGGTGGATGCCAGGACAATTGACCTACTGGGTCAACAATCCTAATGCCTTGGTTGGTCCATGTGGATCAATCAGGAAAAAGAATGGGTTAAATCCTTTAAAAAATAGATAATAATTCATAAATGATTTTATTATTTTTTAGTTAAAACACATGGATTTAACTAGTGTATTTATAGAGTGAAAAATGATGAATACTCTACAAACTCAAGGTACAAAGCTAGGTTGGTTGTGAAAGGTTTGAACCAAAGGAAGGGGGTTAACTTTAAGGATCTTCTCTCCTATGGTGAAGATGTCTTCTATCAGGGTCATTAGCTGTCCTTGACCTAGAGGTTGACCAGATGGACGTGAAGACACTTTCCTCCATGGTGACCATGCGGAGGAAATTTACATGTTGCAACCAGAGGGATTTGCAGTCAAAGGCAAGGAAGACTGCGTTTGCAGACTAAAGAAAATCCTATATGGCTTAAAACACAGACAATGGTACAAGAAGTTTGGGTCATTCATGGGGGACCATGGTATTTCTAAGACTACTTCATACCATTGTCTTTTCATGAAGAAATTCTTAGGTGACGACTTCATCATTTTGTTGCTTTATGATGATGATATGTTGATTGTTGGCAGCAATAGTGGGAGAATTTCTTGTTTGAAGAAGGAGTTGAGCAAGTCCTTCTCTACGAAAACTTGGAACATACAAGGTAAATCTTAGGCTTGAAGATCGCAAGGGATCGAAAGGCAAGGAGGTTATGGCTTTCTCAAGAGTACATTGAGAAGGTGTTTCATAGATTTCATATGGAGAAAGGAAAGCCAGCTTGCACCTTTGAGCACATTTCAATTTAAGCTCCAAAGATAGCCCACATAACAATGAAGATAAGAAAAATATGGAAAGAGTCCCATATGCATTAGCCACATGTTGTATCGTGTATGCCACGATTTGTACGAGGATAGATATTTCTCACTCGTGCAGTTGGATTTGTTAGTAGGTTCATCTCAAATCCAGAGAAACATCATTGGGAAGCAATCAAGTGGATCTTGAGTATCTTTGAGGTACTGGTAGCCACTCTCTTTGTTTTGGAGTAGAGAAGCCTATTCTTCTCAGATACATAGATTCAGAAATGCCATGTGACACTGATGGGAGAAGATCCATATCGTGTTACATGATGTCATTGGTAGGTGGTGTTGTTTCTTGGCAGTCTCGTATCCAGAAGTGTGTTGCTTTATCCACAACAGAGGCCGAGTTCATTGCAGTTATAGAGACGTGCATGGAGTTGGCATGGACAAAGAAGTTCATGCAGGAACTTGATTTTGGTCAGGAGAAGTATGTTCTTTATTGTGACAATCAGAATGCTATTCACCTTGGCAAGAACTCAATTTTTCATGCGAGATTGAAGCACATTGATGTGAGGTATCATTGAATACGAAATGTCTTAGAAGAGAAGCAACTTGTTCTTGACAAAATCCACATAAATGATAATGGTACAGACATGATGACAAAGGCATTGCACCTGGAAAAGTTTGAAGATTACCACTTTCTTGCTAGATTGGACCGGACTCCTCTTTGAATATGATGAGTGTTTGGATTGTGAGTTCTATTCCATGTGGGAACTCAACCATTATGATGGACCTCAGGTGGCTATTTTTTTACATGAAGAGTATTGTTTTGGCGATCTCTTTCTCATGGGTTGGAGGGGAGATTTGCTGGGCTATAGCTTCCAAATAATTCCAATCCATATTGGGCATACATGCAAAATCACCCAGAAATGAAAATGGCTGAAATTTGCCTAGGTTCGAAGTACAAAACCAAGTGAATTTCATGACTGTTTTTTCTCTAAAAAGAAGGGTTGTCGTTGCTGCTGTGTTGAGGGAGAAACTAGGGCACCATCTTCCCTTCTTTGTCTCCTTCAGTCTCCCTTGGATCAAGCCGCCTTTGTCGCTGAAGATCTTGATGTAGATACGCCAAATACTTGCTATTGTGGAGCGAGTCTGGACAACCATTATTGGATAATATTTCTCCATCTTCTTCCCCTTCTTTTTGCATTGGTGTGTTTCATTGTTGATACACCTTGGAAAGAAGTTTTTTTACCTTTGTATGGCCTTCAGGGAGAACTATTTTGATCACCATATCTAGTGGAGAAGTTTGATAGGGTCTAGTAGGCCCCACGGTTTTCTCCCTCTCATTTTAAGAGTTTCCATTTTAAAATTCCTCGTGTTTGTGGTTGTGCTTGTGATTGAAGTGCTTGATTGCTCATGGTTCTTGCGTCTTTGATTTATTTGTTAGTCCATCAAGTTGCTCGATTCAATATGATTCCACATTATTTGTGGAATTGATTGTTCCCAACACCATTTGAATCCTTCATCGAGATAGATTTTATTCTCGATAGATCTCTCTTTTTTTGAAAATAATCCTAACATATTTTTTCCCTAACAGTTTGAGAAACTTTGGAGAAATGCGTTTAATTAGAAATCATGAAGATATAGATGGTGAACACTGAAGAGATGAGATCATGCAAGGTACTATTTTGTACCCCTGTATATACATAATTTAGGGTAAAGTATTGTTTACATGAGAGCCTTTTTCAGGGATAGCAGCGCGTCATGGGATTTCTATACTATAGTTTTTTTAACAGTAGTGGGATCTTTCTTTGCTTGCAGCAATTCCCCACTACCCTAATGCAATTTTTCGACGTAAATAATATATTTTTCTTTAGATTGTTTGTGTGGTTGGACTATTCTTCTATACATGAATATGAGAGAATGTAAGGTCATAAAGTACGAATTTAGATCACTCCTTATAAAAAAAGTAATTGAATCGTTATCTAATTTATCTAATTAGGTGCAAGCATGACTGATGGATCCACGATTCATCGCCTTTATTCTTTTATTTTAGCATCTTTTCCTTAGTCAAATACCTGTAAATACCCATTAATTCCATAAAATTACCATTCTGCATGCATTTGTTAATTCTGCATTTTTAACACTA